>KK122524.1:183519-202532 GCA_000611955.2 Stegodyphus mimosarum
AAGAAATATTTATTCAAAGCACTAAGAACTTTGATGAGAAGATCACATGAAAAAAAAAAGGGAGGGGGAGGTAGAATTAAAGAATAGCCAGAAGAAACTGGAAGAATCTAATTTCTGAACTTATTTTATACAAAATAATAGAATAACTAACTGAAATCATTCATACTGCACTGAACTTTTCTCTTATCAAATTCTCTCTGTCTAAATTTCTGGAAGATCTCAGTCTTTGGGTTTGTCAAAACTGGGTTCCTACATTTTGCGACTGTTGAAATAGTCTGATTTTTTTTTTTTTTTAAATCAATTAATTTGAGATTTATAGGATGTTGTATTGGTACAGATTTTACACGTTTTCACACTTTGTATATGACCACATATATTTGTTTTGCCATTTTCTTTGATGTCTTGGAATATCTACTTTATTGGATCTTTTCTCTCTTCTTTATTTATATAACAGTGAAAGAAATAAACATAAATAAAGTTTAAAAGAAATTCTTATCATTATTGAGACTGAAAATTATAAAGGACTGATATATACCATCTGAAAACGGACATTAAATATATTATTAGTTCATTAATCCTGTATTGTGATACATAAATACAGGTTTACATACAAGAACACAATAAAAAAACTTTGTCACAAAACTAGGACAAGCTTTGTTTGCTAAGAGCTACCAAGTAAAGGGAAGAGAAGCTAGTGGACAATGAAAATAGTAAGGTAAAATATTAAGGTAAGTTTGGACATACTATTTAAAACACTGAAACACTCCAAAATGTTATTATTTAAATATACAAAGTTTAAAAATTCTTAAATTGTAATGACTTTAAACTGGGCTCAGATATGTGAGAGGGAAGAAAAAAATCATTAAAATATAAAATGAGTAAATGAATAAAATTCTACTCTAGTTTTCATTGGAATTTTAGGGGAGAAAAACTTAATTACTTTGCATTCTACTGAAGACACAATAAAATATTTGTTTTCAAAAAAGTTAAATTATTAGTAGTAAATTTATTCACTTTAGCAGCCCCATAAGAGCATCACTGTTCATTTCCTCTCCTTTTTTCATTCTTTTTTTTTTTTTTTTTTTTTTTTATTTTTTTTTTTTTATTGTCTTGGAAGAAATCGAATAATGGTTTCTGCCCACAGTTATTCTACATTCTGTCAATGGGATTAAATTAAAATAGCAAATTATTGTTCCAGTTAAAAATACATCAAACATTGTGTCCTAAAAAGCCAAGATTTACAAATACTCATGTTATGTTGGTACTCCAAGTCAATGAAATGCCTTGAATTACACTGAAAATTATGCAAAAATGGAGATATGGAATCATATTCAAACCCCTTTATTTATGATACGTTTAGCAAAGCATCACATGTTTTTCTCCCTCCCCTAACATTTGGATAGTCTTTTATCAGAGAAATGCTTTACCACTGACTTATTTATTAATCAGATAGTACACCCCAGTAGCGGAGTGGTTAAGACTACAAAATACTTACAGTTCAAACCTAGTGACTGAGCTGACTGCATAGATATTTTTTGCAGTTTTCTCCATGTTTCTCTTAGAAAATTTTCCAAGAAGACACCCTTCCCCTAATGCATGTAGTCGTCATATGCTTTGCCATATCCAAATAATCTAACCTAATCAATAGCTAAATATTTTATTGCTCTCAGAGACAAAGAATTTTTCAAACATAGTTTAAAAAACTTATGCACTAGATGGCAGCAATACATTGGTTGCTTAGTAATAAACAAGCTTGTTGTTTCCCTTTCAAACATCCATAAATTTGCTCACTTCATGTATATTACCTAAACAGAAGAGCAAGTTTTTGTTGGAAGCTTCAATGTTTCAGATGTGATGTATTCTGGAAAAGTAAACCTTCATATCACTGAAGAGCTGAGGTAATTTTCTCAGCTGTTTGAAATATTTGTACAGAGGGTTATCTGCCCAAGGGCTGGAATAGCACTGTGGAAAAGGTATAAACCTTGAAAATCAATCATGATACATGCGCGTTCACCTAGATCTGAACCTGGGTCAAACTATCAGTATTCAGAGTTTTAACTACTGATGGGGCCTATAGTAACAACAGTATGCATCACTGTAACTTTAGTAGTGATCTGAATAACAGTTAGTGTGGAATACCTATAGCAGCGACTGATATGACTCCCTCCCCTAAATTGAATGCAATACAGTTTCAAAGCAATAGTTACCTTTCAGCCCTGAGCATTATTCGGTAATTTTGAAGAAAGTTGATAGATTGTATTTCAATAGTAACACATAGCAAATTATACAGTTGTAAGCTGTTAGAGATATTTAGTGACTGCAATTATAATAATATGATGACACAATATCTAATCTACTTTGGGCAGCTAATATGGTGGTTAGGTAACTTCATTATGGAAATATAGTAAATGCAGTTTTAAGAACATACTAGGGTTTCTTAGAAATAAAAAGTTTATTACTAAAAAAAGGGGAGATTAAATATAGTGATATAATAAAAATTTTACTCTAATACATATAATTCTAATATTTTCTATTATGCAGAGGCACTACTGATATTTACCAAAGAAATATATCTCCCACAATGGATAACAAGACCTTTCTCAAATATACATACACACACATATATATATGAAAATGTAACAGCTAACAATGTTCAGACACACTTTTGCACTTGAATACAGGGGCTGGACAAAAATATGGAAATACCTCATAAAGTGCATGCTTGAACTAAAATATTTATTCTGACAAAAGCTGTTGGGGCACTAATGTGTTTACACACTAACACCACCTGTACAACACCCTCAATACATTGCAAATGTCATTTGCTATCGAGACAGTTTGTGCAGTTGTGAGTGCATCACACTGGAGCTAAATGAATTCAAACATACATAACTTGTTGAGACTCATATGGTGGGTGCTTCCATAACCAAAGTAGCTGAAGTGTTTGGTATTTCAAAGGACATAGTATCTCAGATTTTAAACTCATATATAAAAACCAGAAAAACTGCATTCACTAAATCACAGCAGGTATGAAAATGTGATCATGACAGATGATGGCTAAAGAGAATGTGATGAAAAATTAAGAGGGCTATTGCCGCAAAAGTGGCTGCTGAATTGAATGTCGAATTCGCAAACATTATCAGCACCAAAGCAATATGAAGCTTCACAAACAGGGTACTTTTGAATGAGCTGCAAATAAAATGCCACTCATCAGTGATTAAAATGGCAGTAAGAGGAAAAAATGGAACCGAAGTCATAAAACCTGTGCTGTGGAACAATGGAAGACAGTCATTTAATCTGAGTCTAGCTTTACACTGTTTCCGACTTCTGAGTGAGTTTACGCCTGGCGAATGCCATCTCAATCATATGATAGAGTTTGCGACTGAGAGTGAAACATGACAGAGTTCGATCATTGTTTGAGAAGCCACATAGTTTGCAGTATTCTATGGGACCCATCATTACTGTGGAAGGTCACATTACTGCCAAAGTTTATGTGACCATTATGGCTAATCACATCCATCCCATGGTATAAATTTTTTTCCCCAATGATAATGCTATGTTCCAAGGCAATAGAGCTCCTGTTCATTCAGCTCGCATTTTCCAGGACTTTTCTGAGCACAAAAGTGAACTTTCACATCTACCATGGCCACCACACTCACCAGATATCAATATTATTGATCCTTTGTGAGCTATTTTAGTGAGAAATCTGTGTGAGTGCATCCACTTCCATCATGGTTAACTGAAGAATAGTACAAGATTCCTTGGCAAAACCATACAGGATCTCAATTTATCCATTCTGAGAAGACTGTAAGCTGTTTTGAAGGTCAATGGTTTTCCTACACTGCATCAGTCACAGCAATACATTTCTTATTTCAGTGTTGCCATATTTTTGTCCAATCCCTTTATATCATCAATTTTTGGCACAGCTTTTTCAGATATTGAACATATTTAATAAAGTTTGTTTGTTGTAAAAGGACTAAATATGTGGCGGAATGGGGGGACAGAAAGACAGTGGCCACTTAAAAATTAGACGCTAAATCACATTTAAAATGGAGAAATTACTTTTTTTCTTAACAAAGGCATACTTGCCAACCTATATAATACTAAAAAATCAGGAGTTTTTTAAAGAAATCGGGAGATTTTTCTCTACGACAAAAAATTTTTTTATATAATGGAAATATATTTTTTTTAATAATGAATTAACTTTAAATAGTTATTTATTATTATCTGAAAGTTCAGTTACTAATTCTTAAATGCAATTGGTACAAAAATACTCACATGTAAAAAAACATTATTATTTGCACTTTTTAACAGAAAAATAATGCTTTAATCAGTTTTTCTACAAATGACGTGAACAGCAGTAGATTTTGCTTTCATTAAGAAAGTAACTTCATAATTTTGTTCATAATTGCCACATAGGCTTGCTTTTGCTAATAAAACTTTTCTAATGTGTCATAATTAATATTAGATCTAAATTTAGTCCTTGTCTTTTGCAACAACACTGAAAATCTTCTTGCATTCTGCATTGCTATGGAGAATTGTCAGGATGGCGAACATTATTTAGGCAAATCAATATACTTTTAAAATTTGATCAGCAGCTTTCAGTTTTCCAATTAAACTCCAGTGGGCATCAATTCTAGCTGCTTTTATAACTTTCTAATTGTAATCTGCAAAACTGCGACTGTAATTTATCAGTTGCAACATCAATATCATTGTCTTTCATGACTAAATGAAGTTAAAACTGGAAATCTATTAAAAAAATATCTTATATCAGAAAAACAATAATTCACTATAATAAGAAAACTCTCCAAATAATATCTCCAAGCAACGGAAATTCAATTTAAAAACATATTGAAAAGGTATTTTTCAGAATTTAAAATTAATAGAATTTTCAGTCCTCCTTGCTTTAAACACAGTTAAGGAAAAACTTAAATTTTGTTCCTAAAAAACCTAAAGTATTGAAAATCAGTTATTGTTATTGATAGCAGATTAATCGACTTATCAAGGGAAAAACCAATCTACTATTAATTAACAGTAACTAAAACAAGAGAGAGTGTTTCATCTTACAAGTAAGCATCAAATTATTTGCTAGATTCAAATATAAATCTAATTGACACTCAATCAAAATAAAGATATTAGTCCACTAAATCAAAAGAATCATATTAAAAAGCAAATAATCTTTAAAATTAAAATTTTTTACTAAGAACACAATTAATTTGAACGAGATGCTTACTTTAGAAGACATATCTCCTACACTCTCTTTTCATTTCAAATACAAAAGTAAAAACAAAAGTAGATTCAAGAACAAATTTTAAAAAATCATAAGAAGATTAAAAAAGAAATAATCCATAAAATTAAAGTTAAAAACTAATAAGGTTTTTAAGTTATTAAGTAATTAAGGTTTTTCAATACTTAAATAAGTTTTACTTTTGATTTTGGCAATTTTGTGATTTAAGTTTTCCCTTAACTGTGTTTTAAAGCAAGGAAGACTGAAAATTTTATTAATTTTAAATTCTCAAAAATACCTTTTCAATATGTTTTTAAATTGAATTTCCGTTGCTTGGAGATATTATATGGAGAGTTTTCTTATTATAATTTATACCAGAAAAAGATGCATTTGTTAGAGCAGAAGCATTTGCAACTTTAGTGAGTAAAATCACTCCATTGTTGACTGTAAATTTACATAATATGTAATCACACACTTGGCAGAAACTGCATTTTCTTTTAAAGTTTTAATACTTAGCTGTGCTATAAAGGGCTGTTAAATGTTTTTCTAAAGTGGGGACAGAAAGTAAATTACACTCAATTTCTGAAGATACTGAATTAAAAAAAGATACAGCAATTGGATACAGTTTTGAATCGGTATTATTGCTTTCATCCATAGAGAGGCAGAATATAACTATTTTAATACAATCAATAACTGAAGATTTATTTTCCATACCTATTTCTTTAACAATTGTCGCTGTTTTGGTCCTTGCACTTGAGTATTTCTTAGCAATTATTGTATTGGGAAACATTTTTCTATATAAAGCTGCAGCATGATCCAAGCACTCAGTGGCAGATTGTGCTCCATACTGAGTTTGTTTTTGTGTATGCACATGTATGAGAACATTGGCCTTTCCAAACGAAAATGAAAAGTTGCAATGACAAATAGCACACATCACAAATGTATTACATTTCCTTGAAGAAATAATACAAGGAAAGTCATCTGTGTACGATTTTTGAAAAGTACATCAGTATTTTACCTTTAGCACGACATAACTAAAATAAAAGATTGTAATTTCTTAACACTATTTCTCAAAAGCACATGCACTCACACTGCTCAGCGACAAGACGATTGAAATAACCCCCTTGATCTTGCTTTGTGCTCAGTGGCCAATATATGCCAGATGGCATACAGTGGGACTCAATGTTCAGTGGAGAACTGAAACACTACATTTTCGGACACATGTGCTCTCAATAACAAAACAAAAGCATGCCATAATTTCTCACTGATAAAACAATTTTGGTTTTCTTTTATATGTAATCCAGAGAAAAACTAAGTGCTTTCAGATATTCCAAATCACTTTTTTTCGGGAGGGGGGTGCAAATAACGAATGATGAATGATTGGAAATCAGCAGTCTCCAGCCTAAATCAGGAGAGTTTGCAACTCTGCAAAGGGCCATAATACTGCTATTTTATTAGCATTTCTTTAGTTATTAGTTTTTTTAGTCATTAGTTTTGGTGTAAGTACCTTGATGTAGGATTTTATTTTTACTTTCCATTCATTTGTGCGTCAGCAGCATTATTATGATATCACTGTATATGTATCATATGATAAGTACTACTATTTTTAGGATATGAGAGAATTATTAAATTCAAAAGAAGATATCACGGGATATCACTGATGAAGTTTTTATCTTAAATATTTGATTAAAATGAATATATAATATTCATATATATATATATATATACACACACATAATACCTTATAAGCAATATGAGTACCAACAGCTGGCATAGACTCTAAAATAGGATACTTTGCATATTTATCCTTTCCTTCCACTGCTACATTTTGTAAGCCACTTTTTCCATTTTTGCTTTCCTGCAAGGAGACCGAATAACATTATTCTTTACACATTGTGTGTATTAACGCATTATACTGATGAAATAAAATTCTAATTCCATTTAAATTATTTACTAATTACTTGGATGTTGGAGGACATCACACAAATTTAAATAGCTGGCCAAAAGAATGGCTGTTTATCCATGCAAATTAATCAGAAAATTTAAACGACGCATGCTGTTGGAGAGGAAGGGAAAACGGACATAGAATAAGTAACATGTTCTAAAATTTAAAATATTTAAAAAGTTAAATTTTACTTTTTAAGTACTAATCATTACAACAACAAAAAGTAATAAATGCTATTCCTCCATAAAAAAACATTTAAAGGTAGTACAAGCAGCAGACAAACATAAATTTGGAACCCATACATAAAATATATTCAAATAAAACAGTCAAATTTTGTTGAATAACTTTCATCAAAAATATAATTAGAAAGAATGTATACTTTTGGAAGTCAGGCTATGAATGCATGCTTTTGCTCCACAGAAATGGATTATGTAAAACAGATTACACATCAATAGTTTCTCAACTCTTGAAGTTTTGACAGGTATGTATACAAGGCTAGGGTAATCTTTTAAAACACTAAAATAGCTAACTTCAGATTCTACAACCAGTGTTAAGTCCCTTACAAAGCATTATTTTCTATTCATTTCTGAGTATAAACTTAATATACAAATCTCTCCTTTTTTTGATGAAATATATAGGCAGAATAAAAGTCATACCACTACAGTAATTTGCTCCACACATATTGTATGCCCATTAATGGTTAAAGAAGACAAGATATATTTTACAAAAGATTATATCAAAAATTAAATACACTTATGTAATTGGGTAAAAAAAGAAATATAAATACTGAAATTTAGAAAAGTTAAAGATGTGGAATTTCATGCTACTATACAATTAATAAAGTAACTTACTATAGTTACTATACAATTAATTAAGTAAGTTGCAATTTAACTAAATAACACAGTTACCAATGAATTTAAAAGCAATTGCATAATTCAATCTTACTTTATGTACATTAGCTTCTTCAGATGAAACAGCATTTGATATAGGTGTCATATCACAGTGATCACAATTCATATTGTTTAGCAAAGTTGATGTGAATACTTTAGGAGAAATACTGGGAACGTCAACTGATGAATTAATTGATTTCTGAAATTTCTTCTTAGTTAATGTAATAGCCATGTCAGAAGAGATTTCAAGATTGTTATCAGTTATAAATGATTTAGAACTGATAGCATTTCCTTTATACAAGTCCTTATTATGTTCAGGACTAGGTGATGTATATCGAATGTGTTTATTGATACCTAAAGAATTCTTAATTTCTGAGAAATTTTCTGGCATAAAATTTGGGTCCACTGATGAATTTTCTAAAAGAGATATACCAAGAACATCAGATGTACTTTTTCGCTTCTTATTTCTCTTACGTTTTCTTTTACGTTTTATTTCTGATATTTTATGATTTGGAAGTGTTTCACAAGTTTCAGATTGAATTGTATCAGATACTAATTGAAACACACCATCTGTATCTATATTTTTAATACCCAAGCTACCTTTCTCAAAATCTTCAAAAATTTCTGTGGAATAATTGTTCTTACTAGAGCTTTCCAATTTAACTAATGGACTAACTAAATTTTCTTGTACAATATCTTCACTATGTGACCTTTTTTGTTTTTTTATTTTACAACAACTGCTCATTTCTGAATTGAGGTTGGTAATACTGTTATCAATATTATCATTTTTTCTGTGTTTTTTTCTCCCTGCATCTGATGATCCATTAATATTTGGATTACTATTCATTTCTGAATTCAGTTTGGAAATATCCTTATGTAGATCATCTCTTTTTTTACATTTTTTTGGTACTGGTTCTGAAGGATCACTAATATGCTCATCTCTCTTTATCTCTGGCTGAGAAGTATTAGCAGAGAGATATGATTCCTTATCTCTACGATGCTTTTTTTTCTTATGAGTTGTCAGACCAACAATAGATTCTTCACAACTTTTTAAAGCAGATTTTTCAAGCTTTTCTCTCTCCCAACCATTTGTTTCATTCAAAACTGTATAATATTTGTCTCCATACTCAACCCTAAAAATAGTTAAAGATATGCTTAATTAAAAAGCATCCAAAAAATTAAGAACATTTAAATAAATTTAAAACTGAAAAAACTAAATTTGAATTAGCACATTGCTCTACATGAGTTAAAAAAAATACACAGACATAAATTACATATAAATGCCTCCTCCTCTTGACATTCAGAGCCATTAATTATCACACAAAAAACTCAACATTTTCATTTTAAAATCTGACACTTTATGTAGTATTAAATGTCAGAAAGCTTCTAAATATATTGTTCTCAACCATTTTTTTTATACCCTATTCATAATGCATCAGATTATCAATCCTTCCTCCAAAACAATTCAAATGCTGCAATGTGCAACTCTGAAAATATTTCATTTTTAACATAAATAAAAGTCTCATATGAATTTGAGAATTACTAAATAAATAAACTTTTCCATTGTTTTTGCTATAGTTACAAGATGCAATTGCAAAATTAATGAAAAAAGGGAATAACTGATTTAGATGAAATTTCAGCATTATGTTTAACACATCTAAGACTTAAAGGATTAATTTGACATCTAAAGCTAATTTTTTCCTTTTTAAAAACAGCCAGAGCCAAAAAAATTCAGCTTAATTCCAAAGATAGATAAAATTCAACTTCAAGATGTGATAAAGTACTTCTGTTTGAAGTACACTCAGTCAAAACAAAACGGAAGTTTTATATTTTCCATTCTACAGGGCTGAATGATGAAATTCAAACTTGTGTTTTTCACATCACAAAAGCACAATTTAGGATATTTATTAGATTTATATAGAGAGAGCATTGTTCTAGCATATGTATTTTAATTTGTACTATGGACTGGCAGTTTAAAAAATAATGTTTAAGCAAAACTACTGTTTGTGCCTTAGAATATATTATACTTTTAAAAGAACAGACAATTAAATTCGAATGCCGATAATGTAGTCTAAGACTACACATTTAATACAATAAGTTGGCTTAAATATTTTACTGGGTGCATAAAGCATTAGTTAGCAAGAATGTTAAAGCTGGAATATACCATATATTTCCGTATATAATGCCAATTTTTAATAAAAAGAATAGGATCAAAACTTATGAGTCTGCATTATATGCCAGATATAAAAATGATAGATTTAAAAATAAGGAAAAGATGAGCATGCATACAAAAATTAGATTTCTACATGTACCTAAATTATGTTTATTTATAAGAAATGGCATACCTTATGAACTTAAAAAGTTTTCATTATCGGATAATATGAAAAGTTCATCGTATTTGTCTTCCATTACATATTCGGGCACATCATTAATTCTATCTATCCTCACCATTACTATTATTCTAAACCATAAAGAGATAATAATTTTCAATTCCATCGAGATTGTTAGATATACTATATTTTTTTTAATGACTTTTGAATTCTGTCAGGTTTAATTTCATTCCATGCATTTATTATCCATTCACACACTATTTCTAGACTGGCATGATGCATTTGGCCTCTTTTTGTAAATCTTTTTTCCCTTTCTAATATGCATATTTTCCACAGTTATTTAAAATGTTTTGATATATGTATCTAAACAAAAGGCTGAACTAATGGCATTAAAACACCTGGAATAACTGCCAAGTCTGAATTGCATTTTTTCGTATTATCTATTAGATGGGATCTGAGCATATTCCAAACTAAAAGACTTTCTGGATTCTTTAAGGCAGCAGATGCTTTTGCCAAACATTTCTTGTTTACAATTTCACATTTTTTTTTTGCGCATCCATATGCGAATGAAAGAAGCATTTGCGAAATTACATTTCAGCATCGTCTTTCTTTTAAAACAGTCATAGGTTTTAATTTCAGACCATCTGCTAAGCAGAAAAGCACTACAGTACGGTGAGATTTTTTGTGACTTGTTGTTTTTATGTGAACCTTTTTGCTCCTTTCTTTTTTTACCTTTGTAAGTTAATAACATACTCCTTGAAACTTATCAAATTCTTTGGAAGCCTTTTGCAAGGCTCAACTAAATTATTCTATGCCAGAAATCAACTACACCAACTGAAAGTTGCTTTAAAGTTTTCATTCATTCTTTTTTGCACATATCAAGACAAATAAATATACATAGTTACTTGTTACAATTAATCCATTCTGGCAATTTTCTAAGATCCAGTTTGCAACATCTTATTCTAGGATAGGCCATTTCACTATTTCTTTATGCAAAGCATATTTTTCTTCCCCACACATATAGAGCTTTCACCAACACCAAACATCCTTGTCGCAGAAAACATTTCCACTTTGTTTTGCAAACTGAATGACTCTTGATTTGAAACCAGGACTGAGCTTATTTTGTTTGACAGGAGCCATATTTACTACTAAAAGAAGCACTAAGATCAATTGTATTTCAACTAAAGCAAATGTGATTTACTAAAGCCTTTGATTTTCCATTCAAATGACTACAGAAAGAGAAAACATTTGACTCCTACTTCCATGAATTCATTCCGGTTGGAAGTGCATTCTTATCCCAAATTATGTCCCACTTTTCTCAAAACATGAAAATAAAATTTGTATGCACACTTGTGCTGAATACAACCCAGACTCTTTACAGAATTTTTTACTCCCTCAAGCATTTTTCCCACACACATATTGTTCCCCCTTAGAGCTTGTCAGTTCAGTATATCCAGGGTTTGTACACATTTCTGCGCACGGAAATTAAGTACTTTTAAGGACCATTAATGAAAAAAATTAAGGACCTACGAGCAAATGGGAACCGAATAAATTCAATTAAAAATATTATCTATGTCTGAACTTCACTTTTGTAATACCATCCTAAAAACAAAATAGATAAATAAGTAGAGTAGGATGAATTATTATTAAACACGAATTAATTAACAAAATTATTACTAATTTTAAGAATAAAATCAACTTTATAAAATGTATCAAGTAGCATTAAATATTTTACATTTATAATAGTTGGACATATTTGAAAGAAGACAAATGACATTTCATTTATATTTTGCTGACGGTTAACTTTATGTTTCATTTTTGTCCCATACTTGCTCAGTCTAGAGGTTTAGTAAATAGCAAGTAGATTTTATGGCAAGCGGCATACATTAAAATGAGAAGTAAGATTATAAATCAACATTATTCGTAACAAAAGATTGCCTGTCACCACTGCTGCTTACTTAGAGAGAGATGTGCGGATTAGAAAAAACCTAAAAGGCCTGATGTAGACACGGTTGGCAAGATTTGAAAGTTAGTTAGGTTCTGTCTGTCGCAGTTACTGTCGTAGCTTCGTGTGGGTCCAATAAGCCACTAAAGCAGCACAGGAGATAAGTTGTTTTGTATTGTTTTAAGTCTTACTAGGTGCAAAGAATAAGTTTTACATGAATTTTTACATTTTTGTGTTTTACCTTGTGACCACCGTAAGGATTAATGAAAGGCAATAACTTGCTTTAACATGCAGAGATAATTTTTAAGGCTAAGCAGTTAGTTATACGTAATTAACGTAGGTAGTTAGATAACCTTAGTCATTTTGGATTTACATGGTTAATATGAAATTTTATTTATTTGTTAAAAAAAGCCCTATTAAAATCACAAAATTTCACAGTTTAAAATGCATGTAATTTATGACATTGATTCTTAAACCATATTAGGATAATTACACATTAAAAGCTACAAAACATTTATGTTTTGTAACAACAGAACTCAACAAAATATTTATGCGCCTTTTTAATTTGTGGCCATCCCAGACATTTTGGCTAATTTAAATCGATTTCCTTCTCTTTAAGCATCTTTTCTAACAATCAGAAAATTGTCATTACGCAAACCAGTATTCTCACTAGTTTCTGCGTGCTCTATTTTCTACCATGGCAACCTATCTACAATACAGGGTGTTTATAAAGTCCCGGACCCATTTTGATGTTTAATAACTCATAAAATAATAAAGATAGATTAAAATTAATAACATAAATGGTTAGATAGACTCAAAAAGATTCATGACCCTTGTCAATGAACTTCCACATGTGCCCCCTTCGTCGCACGGAGAATATCAAGTCGATATTCAATTTCCCGCCAGGTACCGGCAAGCATGTCTAGATCTAAAGAGGCTATTGCGGTTGTAATTCTGGCTTTTAGGTCATCCATGTTCGACACTCTCCTCCAGTAAACGTTGTCTTTTATAAATCCCCAAAAGAAAAAGTCCGGCGGCGTTATATCAGGTGATCTGGGTGGCCAAGGAATTGGACCTCCTCGCCCAATCCATCTTCCTGTAAAATGGTCATTCAAAGAACTACGTACGATGGTACCCCAATGAGGAAGTGCACCATCTTGTTGCAAAAAGACGTGTGGCCGAAGCTCTTCTAGTTGTGGAAATACGAAGTTTTACAACAACCAGTATTCTCAGTGTCTAAGTATACAACTGATGAGACCGTCTTTTCTGTAAAAAAGAAAGGCCCAATGACTCGGTCGTGCATTAGTTCACAGCACACATGAACCTTTGGGGAATCCCTTTGTGCCTCACGGTATTCATGGAGGTTGTCAGATCCTTATATGCGCACATTATGGCGATTAATAATGCTACAAAGATGAAAGGATGCTTCGTCGGAGAACATTGTGTGCTTCAGAAATTCAGTATCATCTTCTATCCTCCTTAGCATATCCGTTGTAAAGGCCATCCTCCTAGGCCTATCGTCCGGTTCCAAAACTTGAACAATTTGAACTTTGTATGCATGCAGTCTTAATTTTTTCTTAATAACCTTGTACACCGTCGAAATTGGCATATCCAATTCTCTTGCCGCTGATCTCACAGATCTTATAGGATTGTGTAAAAATGTCTCTCTGACACACTCATCATCAAAATCACTTGTGCAGGGACGTCCGGAACGTTTCTTATCTGCGATACTTCCAGTTTCTAGAAAATTCTTTTTCCACTGCAAGATGCTGCTCTTAAATGGAGGATCTTTTTGGTAAATTCTTCTGCAATTTCTCTGTGTTTGCATTATGGATTTCGTTTCTATGAACCACCATAAAATCTGTGCTTTCTCTTGTGGTGTATGCATTCTCCTTAATAACCGGTTGAATAAAACATCACATACAAAAGTACTAGAACAAACACATCAAAAGTAAACATAATATTGCAATAGTTGCCAAAAACAAAAAAGAGAAAAATGCAATTAATAAGCAGACGATATTTACAAAAGTAAAGATATTCAAACCTGAAAAGGAAAATATATAAGTTATTTCATCAATAAATGCCATAAGTTTGTTTATATCTTTATTATTTTATGAGTTATTAAACATCAAAATGGGTCCGGGACTTTATAAACACCCTGTATAGCTATGACGGTTTACTTGATCTGGTAAAAGCTGATGTTCTGATGGTCAAAGACTATACAATTTAATTTTAATTTAAGCTGGCTGTATCATATGAGGAAACAGAAATGGGAAACTAAAGTAAAGGCTGAAATCATAAACAATTGGGTAACTTACATAATGATAACTGTACATATCTTTGAAGAATAATTTTCTTTATGCATTCAGTTTCTTTCAATACATTTCCTTTCCATTTTAGAATTTTTGGATTTAATTAAGGATTTATGTTATTCTTAAAAAAACTAAATGCATTTAGAATGCACAGAAAAAGCTGCTTATTTCTTTAGCAATATCTGTAAAAAAGCAATATCTTTATTATTATAAGATATATCCATGCTATTTAGCTTATATTTCTTTAGAAATATCTGTAAATATCAAAATTCGGAAGAAATATGAAATATATATGGTAAGGGCTGGTTATAGAGCTGATGTGGCAGAATTTAGTGACAAACTGAGCAACAAAATCTAGAAATGTCATGACTTTTAGAACTTAGAGCAGGCATTGGAATCGGAAATTAGGACCCACAGAGTTTCAGTGAGTGAAATTTTCAGTTTTCAATACCTTTATTAATAAAAAAAATGCATTTCTATAACGCCCGTCCATGTGATAAGATTAGAGGCATTTTTGATATTTTTCATGCTTGTGTCCAGAGAAAAGCAGAGAAAATAAAGGGAAGATAAATATGTTAAGAAGAAGATTCTAATATCAGACGTAAAACATTCAAATACTATTATGTTTTCATTGTTCTTCCAGACGTTCTCCAAAAAGTAAGAAATTCATCTCAAACTTTCTGTAAAATGCAGCCATTATGTGTTAATACCACGGAGATATCTTCCATTTTGTCACATATTACTGAAATCTTCTAGAATCATGGGTCTAAATCTTGCCTTCAAATCCTTCTAAGCTTTCCAAGCTGCAGTGTCTAAAATCCTAAAGAAAAATTATCCCTACCAATTCTGTAATAGCCAAAAGAAAGAAAGAAATATTTTGAAAAAAAAAGGAAAAGTGTAAAATTAATTTTATAGAGGAAACTGATGCATATTCTGAGAATTCGGAATATTCTGAGACAATTACATGGGAAACCTCTCACTTTGAAAAAAATTAAAAATAAGACATTTTTAATTAATTACATAGCTAATTTCGCTTTTAGTAAGAACTGTTTCGTAAATTGTGTTTTATAACATTATACCTTGTTTATTTCTCAGATTCAAAATATTGTATAATAAGTTGTTAAATGGAGCTTTAAAATATGACAGCGAAAAATAAAAATATTTTATTTTAATGTTATGTTTTAAATATAATTTCAATATATTACCATTATTTTAATGAAATTTATCAATGTTACAATGTATTAAGAAAACTCGTCAAAAAATTGCCAGATTTCGGAATTAATTTTCTATAAAAACTGATCTTAAAATCGCCAAAATGTTGATAAGTCGCCAAATTTAGAACTGTTAAATAAAAAAATTCACATCACCAAAAGCGGAAAGTTATTTAAGAGCTTTTCATTAAAAAAATGAATTTCGAAATGCTTATGTTTCACTTCTCGCTTAGAAACTCGAGTATCCCACTATTTATATTAGAAATAAGAACAAATTATAACACATGAACCCATTCCAAAGATAATCATATATGTCAGTGAATCTCCAAAAATATTCTTCCAAAATGCTAATTCACACTCAAAATGGCAGTCGTAAAAACAGACAGAAATTTCGGATGATTAAAATTAAGGACCTTCTGCCGAGTTTGGCCAAAATTAAGGACTTTTAAGGACCAAAAATCGATTTCAAAAAACCTAAGGACTTTTAAGGACCGTACGAACCCTGATATCATTGTTTGAAAGCCTGCAGAAAGTCTTTGAAGAATGTGGAAAGGAAAAGTTATACAGTACAAAGTCCGAGATCCAGACGTCCAACATCCAGAATAACCTAAAATCCGAAAATCCTCAAAACCTCCAACTTTTTTTTTGATGCTTTACGAACGCGCATTTGATTCTCCCCCCCCCATAAATAAAACATATAGAGTCCTGATTCTTAATTTCACTTCAGCATTAAACAAATACCTCATTATTGATGAAACAATAATTTAGCATAAATGTGCATGATCAATAATTTGGTCCATATCTGCTTGGCATACATTTCAAACTGAAACATTCTAGATAGAAACATCGTTGATTTCACACCTACTAATATTTTATATCCCTGAAACCAACTTGGCAAATTAATTATATTTATTATATTTTGCTTTCATCACCGCGCGTTTATCAACACATGACAACTTGAGTAATGACTTATGCAATGAAGCCCAAACTTTTTTTTTATCAGTAATTTAATAAACAAAGCGTATGGTAACCTTTTATGTTGACATTATACTTGACAATAATTGCAGCTTTATGTTAAATGCAATAAGAAATACTGATGACGAAAAATTTAACAAATATTTCTTTCCATATGCTAAAAAGATATTTTGTTACTGATAGGCTAATAGATAAGATTACATTTAATGCTATTTGAATTAAGAAAACTGATTTGTTTTTCACATAAACCCAGAACAGGCGCCAGAGTTCGTATCGCACAATTTAGGGAAGACAAGATTTTTGGAATTTAGAGAAGCACCGAGCAACATAATTAAGAGATGAAAATATTTTTGGAATTTAGGGAAAGCACTGGGATCCAGAATTTAGGGGTGGCGAAACTTTAGAACTTAGGAAGGCGCTTGGTAGTAGAATTTAGGATCCGCAGAGACTGCATAAGGGGTAAGATATCTAGCGGCGGCCCTCATAGTATATGTGGGAATTTATTTATTTAACACTCAGATAAGTCTTAAGTATGTGCAAGAAATAGATGTAAGTATAATAAATAACTAAACTAATGTAATCAGGGTTAACTGTCTCGGTGAGCGATAGAAGCAAGGCAAAATTTAGTGGAACAACTTGCCTTTCCCTGTCAATCTCATACTACATAGCCAATAATATATAGTGGATGCCATTAAGCTAAGCCAAAATTATACTTTACTGATTCCAAGGAATTTCAGTCAATACAGGAGATTGGGCTGTTCCTGAACTTTCTGACTTGATCCAGCTTAATTATTTTTCGCAGGCTGTTTTATTACAGCAATTTTATGAATCACGTTTCAAGGTTAGGTTATTCAATTATCTCAAAGCACACAAGGGCTATCTGCCTAAGGGGAGGGATGCCTTCATGGAGGACTTTCTAAAGGAAACTGGCTTGTATACACATTACACATGAATCACGTTTCAACTTCGATTATGTTGAAAAGAGTTAATTCTGCAGCTGCAACAGGATCTACAAAGTGAAACTATATTTTGATGTCCATTAAACAAAAAGTAGAATTACTGCAAAAATGGATAAATGTATAACTGTCTCAAAATTATGCGAGGAGAATGGCAATGGAAAGTCAACTCTATATGATATAAGAAAACAGAAAAAGGTACTTTTTGAATTTTTTGTGAATTCTGACACTCCACTCACAGTGAATAACAGAAAAATTATTCATTATGCTAAAAGTGAAGATACGACATACGACGAAGATACATAGATTACGACAAAGTGATGACTGAATGGGTCAGATAGCGTTGCAGCAAGGGGGTGTGCTAATGGCTCAGAACTCGCATGCAACAAGTTGGTTAACCAAATTTAAAAATCGCCATGGTATAAGCCAATTAGGTATTTCAGGTGAAAAAGCTTCAGCTGATACTGAAGGTGCTGAACTATTTGCAGATGAATTCATTGAACTCATTAATAGTTAGAACTTATCTCCAGAACAAACTTATAGCACTGATGACACTATTGTCTTTTCTGACAATATGTACAATAAAATACCTTGGCAACCTCCATAGGAAAGGCTCCAACTCGTGTCACAGATTCCAAAGCGAGACTAACAATTTTAGCATGCGCAAATGCTGCAAGAACATACAAGTGTAAGTGAACACAAAAGTAAGTTTTCGTAATAGGAAAAAATACACGACCTTGAGCATTTAAATTAAGACTTTCCTGTTATACATCGTACAATTAAAAGAACACACACAAGTGTTAATGAATGGTTAGCTTGAAAATCATTTCATACCTTTCATGAGGCTTGGCAGAATTCTGTTTGTTTACATGATGATGGAAAAAAATGATCCTGATTGTAGACAACTGTTCGGCTCATACTTCACTTAAAATGTTAGTGAAAAATAATGTATCCACATTATTCTTTCCTCCAAATTGTCTGTCCATCATTCAGCCTATAGATATCGGAATTTGGCTTTGTGTATGGGGCAATTTTTTCAAAATCACCGCTACACAAAGACAAAATAACAAGTCAAAGATTTGCACAAACTTGGTGTCCATGT
This sequence comes from Stegodyphus mimosarum, assembly GCA_000611955.2. NCBI lineage: Eukaryota > Metazoa > Arthropoda > Arachnida > Araneae > Eresidae > Stegodyphus > Stegodyphus mimosarum. Next base: position 202,413 of record KK122524.1, read on the forward strand.
AGCGCCAAGAATCACCAATTTTTACCAAGAGGCACCCATAAATATATTTTTACAATTGGCTGCTTTCCAAAACAGTGAGTCTTGGCAACTTGGCAATCATAAAGTGATTTTTTTTTTTTT
>KK122525.1:0-96873 GCA_000611955.2 Stegodyphus mimosarum
AAGCATTTTTAGAGCGATCTCTAAAAACGTTTATAGACGTCTTAAGCAGTTAAAGGGTTAATTAAGTTATTCATTACTTTTTTAATTAAGCCAAAAGTGTTGGCTTTTAATGCATGAGTCGGTGCCGACTGTAAACTTTATTTGACTTAATAAAGGGTTCTTTACGCCCTTCTCTTAGCTTGTAGTACTTTAATGGATTCGGTGATAATTCATCAAACAGTCTTCAACGTCGAGTTTATTTTATGATAGCAAAGAAAAAGAGACGTTGCATACTGAACAAGAAGTTTAGCTAAGTTGATCATTGGACTTTATTTACTTGTGAAGTATTTTTAGAGCTACTTGGCAAAACAGATGGTAGTTTTATAATTATTCAAACCGGTTAAATCTAGAATGAAGACCAAAGTGCACATGGTCCTCTTTGAAATATCTGACAATTTAATTGGCAGTAGAGACAGGGAATGAAAAGCATGCAGTACTAAAAGTAGAAAAGGCCATATTCAAAAATAAGACCTCTTCATGCAGTCAAAAATATTTATCCCTTTTCCTGAATAATGTATTGAAAAATCATGTTTTTTCATCAGAAATGCATGCAGGGCAAGATTAAAAATAAAAGAAATCATTATATAGCATAAAGTAGCTACAAATTCGATAGTTAAAGTTTTAAAGAACAATTGATTATTTTAATTTTGATTGATTCTACAAAGTATGGTGAAAAATTACCTGCATAATGAATATAATTCTGCATTACAAACTGCATGTAAATACCATTATAAGTTATTAACATGCTAAACATGGAGAGAAATTTGATATTTTGGAGCGCACGTAAATACAGAAACATTTGTGCATAAAAAGAAATCAACGAGAAAGAAATGGGCATGAAAATATATTACTCAATATCATGTTACCACTGAAGAACAGCAAATGTTTCTTGAGCAGAAGTATGAGGAAGCTTAGAGAGAAATTTCCCCAAAGAAGAGGAATATATGTGTGTTTTTTTTTTTTTTTTTGTAATACTGCAGTCATCAAAGATTTCTTGAAACAGGAAAAGTAGGCAAAAGCCATGCAATGGCATCCGAATCATGAAAATGAGGTGAAGAGAATGGTAGATCTGTTCAGAAATAATACTGTGCTTCAAGAGCATCCTAAAGAATAGGCAAACCAACTTTGATGATTTCTGGAAATCTGCATCTCTCTTCAAATATGGGATTTGAAAAAAGTCAAAGATCTTCATGAATTAGACCAGAGGTTGGCAACCGGGGATGAGAGACATTTTTTATTTAAAATAAATTGAATGATTGTTTAAAAATTACATGTGTGGTATATGAGTGGGCAAAACATTTCCTGCGCATGCGTCGATAACAAATTTCCCACGCATATTTTTAAAGTCAGTGTGTGACACCTAAGTGAAGAAATAGTCGATGGATTATAAACTAATATTCATTCAATATGGGTAATATGTAGGATGATGAAGAAGTGAAGAAGAAGTTCATTTTGAACCGAGCACAAAAACGTGTTCTTGTAATGCAGTTTGAAAGTAACACGTTGGAATAATGTTTGTGTTCGGCAATGAATATGTTCCCAAAACTTAGTGAAAAAGCACTAGCTATGTTCATCTCATTTGCGAAGACATACTTATGTGAGTCTGGATTTAGTGCCCTTTTGTCAATCAAAACAAAATTCAGAAATCTCTTGGATGCACAAACAGATATGCGAATTAATGTAGAATTCAAGCAACAAAAATCAGCATTATATTTGCAAATTTTCACAGGACTCGTTTCGATGGTTTTACTGACCATCATCCTCAGCTGCCAAAGCGCAAATGAACGAGATAAGATATAGTGATTAGACAAGATACGATAAGAATGGCTGGACAAGAGTTAAGCTACTTGCGCCATCTATTGATGAAACGAGAACTAAAACATAACTTCCTTAAAGGCTGAAGGCAAAGATGGATTGGAATTAGGGTCGTTAACTAGAACAGAAAGATTTTTTTTTGAATGTGAAACGCCTCTAGAAAATTTAATTCACCAATGAAAGATGTTTTTTGAATGATTTTGGCTGCAGAAAAATTGAAAGTGTGATTTTCGGACCAACAATGTTGGGCAACAGGACTTCTGTGTTTCCTTTTTTCTAACATATGGCTCATGTTCCTTAACGCGAAATTTTAAGGCTCTCTTAGTTTGGCCAATGTAAATTAAACCACACTGGCAAGGAATCCTGTAAATACCCCAGGAATTCATATCCGGAATGAGGTCCTTGAATATAGAACTCGAGATTTTATTGATAGGAGAATAAACGACCCGAAAGTTAAATTTCTGTAAAATACGTGCAATTTTATAGCTAATTGATGGAAAGAAAGGAAAGACAACAGTATTCTTATAATCTGAAACAGGAGTGTGCCTTTTGGTGTGTTGAGATGATAATTTTTTAACTGCTTGATTAATAATGTTGGGTGAGAAGCCCCTGTCAATAGCTACTACTTTTAAATAATTTAGTTCTTAGTCAAGAGCCAGCTTGGAGGAGCAAACTTGAAGCGCACGGAAAACATATGAATAAAATGAAGCTAACTTTTGTTTAGTCCCCCGCATGACATGATTTGAAGTGTGGCGGAAGGTTTACACATGAAGGTTTACAGTAAACCGTAGTACTGAAGTTGGATGTGTTACACATGAACAGAATGTCGAGGAACGGAGGAGAAAATTTCATGTCTCATGTTCAAACGTGAACTGAATAGCAGGATCAATGAAATTCATTGTTGAAGGAACTTTATTACCGTCAAACAGGGTAAAAGCATCGTCTACGTAGCGAACCATACCGGGAAATCTAAAGTTTCAAATAGTTTTGACTCATAATAATACATGTAGATATCTGCCAGGATGGGACTGGCTGATATCTACATGCATTGTTATGAATACTCAGATATGGGAATTGTTATTTATTGGCAACCAAGAGTCATAATTTGAAAAACTCTTATTCAATAAGCAGGAACTAAAAAGTCACTTTTTTTTTGGAAAGATTTATGCAAATGTAAATTTTTGTAGTATTTTATTTCCATGTCTCATTTTTGTTTATTATTAAAATTTGATTTCAGAACTTTGTTTTCATTTGTTTCTGGAAAACTGCTTTAGAGGGTATGAGAGCACATTAAAAAATTGTTAGGGGCGTGAGAACATGCTAAAAAATTTTTAGGGAGACGGGATATGAATTAGATCTAGGTCAGCTGAAACTATTCATACTGTAAGTTTATACACATACATACTAGACGCTACGCGCTTATGTAACTAATAAATGTAAATTCCTACCATACTCAACACTGGTGGTGTTTATAATATTCTTGCAATTTTTTAACTATTTTGCATAATTCTGGATTACGCTTGGGAACAAAATAAAGTTTATCTTGTAAAACCTTACATGGAAACTGTGACCCAATTAACAATTGTCATCTTAGAATGGACTGGAAACATTATGTGAGTCACAACCATATAATAAAAAGCAAGAAACGCATATAGAAGTTTAAATGCATGCAATAGATATATAAACGGTAATGCAGCAGAAACGCTTTCAAAACTGTCGACGGTTTTATGGTTAAATGCAATAGAAATACTTTTAAAATTGTCAATTTATTAAAAACTGCATAATATATGAACTTTTTTTTTCTTATACATAATATGTATATGGAAAAAGAAAGAAAGAATCATGAAAGCTCAAAGATTCACACAGATATAATACATAAAATGTTAGTGATATACACGGAAGGGTAATAGAAGAAATCTAAATAGAAAGCAAAAATCTAATCTTTTCCACAAATATTCAGCATTATGAAGAAGCTTAACCATTTTTTATTGCCATTTAAATATCATTAAAGCATTTTTGAAGTCCCAAATATAACAATAATTATAATGAAAGATCTTTTTTGGTAGAACGGAAAATGTTATCCACTCGTATGCAATGCAATAAGAAATACTAAATTCAGCCACCCTCGCCTCAAAAAGAAAGCTTGAAAAGTAACAGGTGGAAAAAAAGAAAATAGTTTTTCCACACTTTTAGATAGAGGATAATAGTAGGTTAAATACATGCATTGCATTAGAAAATTTTTCCTTAAAAAATAAGAAGGGAACAAATTTAAAAGCGCATTATTATTAAAAGCACAACACGTAACTCTAAATGTAAGATATAGATATATATTTTAAATAAAAAGATAAGACCTAGTTTTTTTAACCCCGATATTTTGCATTTTACTATGAGCATTAAAAATAAACTCGATTATTTAAGAGACTGACCACTAGCTTTGTGCATCAATATGCAAAAGAAAATAACATCTTCAAATTTCAGTAATCAGTGAAGATTATATAATTCCTATTTAACATAATTCACATATCTCATCTATTCATCCTACTGAGGCCCACCAGCGGCCGAGCGGTAAAAACGCTGAACACTGGTAGTTCGGTCCGAGGTTCGAATCCCGCGAACGGGCTGACTGCATGGGCGTTTTCGTGGTTTTCCCCATGTGTAACGTGTATACGAGCCAGTTTCAATTAGAAAGTCCTCCACGAAGGCATCCCTCCCTTTAGGCAGATAGCCCTCGTGTGCTTTGCCATAATTAAATAACCTAACCTAACCATCCTACTGAGAATGATAAAAGACTTTTGGAAATAGCATAAACCAGATTATTTTAATAGAAGTTCCATAACTGAGCATATATATTCTTCATTAATTGTTGGTCATGAATATTTTTAGAGCACAGAATGGAATAGCTTTCATAAAAAAAATAATGGAGTTTTTTTTTTTTTTTTGTATTCAAAATAGTAGTAATACCAAATGATGTCATTAAACTGAAAAACATTTTCAAATAATAAAAGATACAATGACCCACAATTATTGAAAGCCAGAGGTTTTTCTCAAGCACAGTAACAGTTAAAAAGTATCGTGTCAATAACAACGCAGTAAACTGGATTTCTTTTCCTAACACTTCAACCTGAGCTTAAACCATAAAAATTGGGAGGCGTCTATGGTCACTTACATTTTAAAGGTTAGATATGAAAGTAAACCAAATTTTAAAACTGTGTAACAAAAAGTAGAGGACTGTACAGTTCTTTCTGCAAATTTATTACTTGATGTATACTGTAAAGCATTAAAAATAATAATAATTAAAAAAAAACAGAAAAGACAATTTGCAAAATAATTTTATTGCAATTAATGTATAAACATTCTTTAAAGGCATTTTAAAATATTCAGTATTTTTTCATATCATTAATGTTCTGAGTTGCAGTCTCATATTTTGGCAATGCACATGTATTTCAGCGACAGGTCTAATAGCAGATAGTAAAATAGTAAACATACAAGTACATGAAAGAAGATACTAAACAACTCAGACTTTAAGTAATTTAATTGCATGAAATTTCTATGTAACACATTTGTAAAAGTTTTTCACAAAAAAGATGATTTGATTCTATTTTTAATAGCGATACATATCACAGACATACAAGTAACAGAGTAAGTTCTACATTCTATTATTTCCCATGAAAAAACATAAAAGCAAAATATGCCAAAATAGCCTCCTAAATTATGACTAATTTACATATACAGGAATATATTAATAACATATGTAATAAAAAAACCGGAGCATATAAAACAATAATTTACAGTTATAATACAGAAACACATGTTGTCCACTCCCCCCCCCCATAATGTGATACTAATAGTTAATAAGGTCTAAGAATTGTAACATGCAGCAAAGAAATAATCACAGTAAAAACCTTACTCCAAAGCATAAAAAAGGTTAATTTTCCATGAAGTAATTTAAGGATTAAAATAAAATAATTTTACAAGCAGAATGATCATCATTTTAGCTTTTCTTTTATTAAAACTTTCACTATTTCAACACTACAATATGGTGGTTATAAAAGCCTGCAAATTCATTACCATGAATGCTGTTTTCAAAAAACTGAATGATGAGCAAGGGTACTTCAAGATCTTTTATTAGCACCGTATCTTTACTCAGAGAAGTACAAAGAATATAGATTTGTACTCTTTTAATTTGAATGATCTTGGAAGGTCATAATTTGTACATTCCCGTGAAACATAACTTCAACTATTTTTAACTTAACAGCAAAACAGATTAACTACAGCTGCCATTAACAAGCATGATAATAATACTTTTTTTTTTTTTTCTTGAAAAGATAAAATGCTAAGGCTAGGAAAATAACGATACTTATTTCAGATATATAAATGTATCACTTTTAAAGTTGCTTTTTGATACCTATAAATGGTATATTAGAATTTCATATGTTTAAGAAGCTAAAAACAAATTAAATTGCTTCATATAATTTCCCTAGACCACACAGGTGTATTTTTAACCAATGTCATTCTTATAGATATTGTTCTATGAAGTTTCATTAATCACAATATTTCTTGACTATTCTGAAGTGATTACCCACTGTGATGGTATGCAGCATTTGCCTGGGTTATCTTGTGTTACAAGAAAAGAAAAAAAGTTTCATTGGAATAATGGAAAAACATAAGGTGATTTCGCATTAACTAAATTCTAATAAAATTTCAAACACCATAAAATTCAAATTTCTCAGTTGAACTGTGTTTATACATATTCCCAGTGCTCAAATCAACTGGTACTTCTCACTGTTTAAGATAGGTTATAATTCCACCTGGAATATACTGCAGCCTTAAATGAGAGGAGACATGGCACTTTTTCCTATTGAAAGTGAATAACAGTTTTGGCTTCTGATCTCATAGCAGTCTTACTAAAGATAAAATATGATACTAGTTTCTGAATGCATGTCTGCCCTCCTCGGAAAAAAATCCATCAATAAAAACTGAGAGGTTTAAGGAAAGAAATACCACCATCTCGGATGACTGTAGAAAGTATTGCCTCTTTAGACATGTCAAAATCTTACCCTTCAAAAATGTTATATTTATGACATCTTGTCTGAAATGGGTGATGGCACCCTAGCCATGCATACTCTCATATCCACTGATTTAGTATCAGCAGTTCCAATTATCCAAGGCTTACAGCAGAACAAAGAAAGAGAACCATTGCTTCTACTTCTAAATTTGCACCAAGTGACAATAAGCCCGATATAATAAGTTAGCAATATAAACCACAAGCACATCCAATAATGTAATGTCTTCTTATTGAAGAGCTCCTGGGAGACCTACAAAATGATGTAACCAAATATGGGGGATGAAAATGGTTGCTTATCTTAAACTTTCCATTTGTTCTCAGCTTACAGATTAGTCCTCAAATTCAGGGCCATTTTTTTCCCCGACATACACTATGCTTAATGACTATAGTTATATCAGACAAGGACTGAGGTCAGAGAGTAGTCAACCATGGAGAAAGGATGTATTCCTACCTTCACAAGTCAACCTCTTCTCTCCTTGTTATTGAGCCAACATTTTTCCATTAAAATTCTCTAAAGAGGCTTTAATCACATTACCTTTTTTATCTGTGTGGTGGTAAAAGGATATTTCTTCTTACTATGGCTTAAAATACTAGGACAAACTGCATATTATAGAAAAAGCATTTCTTTTATTTTTAGTTGGCTTTCACATATTAGGCTAATATGCCAAAATTCGTTATATTATGCATACAAGAGACAGTAAGCAATAGATTTGGCACTACTTTATTTAGGTCTGTTTGCAGTATCTTTTATTTTAATAATTTACCAGTTAAACTTTATGATATTTATGTATATTTCATGAATATTCGGTTTTATATACATAGCATTCAGGGCTTAAATTCAGCCCAAGCTGTTGGAACTCAGTTCCTATACTTCTCAGTTTTTGAGCAAAACTGCAATATGAAACAAATATTCAAATGAAATGAGTTGCTCTGGTATTTTACTGCGTTATTAATTCATAATATCAAAAGAAAATTTATCATCATCATAAATTTGATTTATTACTAATTTGAAATCCCCAGGTTTCTGACACTTCTAATTTTTAAAGCCCTTCATATTCCCTTGCTTTATCACTAACAAGCTTCAAGGTTTCTTCACACTGATTTTTCTCCTCAGAATTCAGGACACATTCTTTCATTTTCCCAAAGAAGAAAAGTAATGTTGAATTCCTGTAAAACTGCATGATAATAATTTACAATGATTTGCAGCATGTGCATCATTTCATTCCTTTTGATACTGCTTTGCTAATGCAAAGCAAACACACATGTAGTCTTTGATTGATTTACATGATGACAAATGTTCATTTAGATTTTATTCATTGATCCTCCTTTTATTACACATCACTTTCCATTTCAGGCTGAAATTCCATAACAAGCTGTTGATAATTACTTCAATATAGTTTACTCATGAAAATATTTCAAATGTTTTATTAATTTTCAGCCAATTTCAGTCATATATTTCAGTAATTTATTTTTAATTTTTTTATTTTATTTTGTCAGTAATTTATTTTTAATTTACTCATTAAAATATTTCAAATGTTTTATTAATTTTTAGCCAATTTCAGTCATATACAAATCTTATCAAACTGATTGTCCTCAAAACAGTTCTAAACTTGCCCATATGAATCTTCCCTCTCTCTGAGCATACAACCTACGTATATTGGACAAAAGATTCTTTTCTTTTAAAAATTTATTCTATAAGCCTTATTCTTTCACATATAAATAACTTTTCTTCAGAAGATACTATAGGAAATATATGAAAATAAAATTTTAGGGTTTAGTATTTCTTGTACTAGATCTATCTTGTTTCTATATCTGAACATAAAGTAACCTCTACAATAAATGAGCAAACATCATAATCTGGTTGTTCTTTCATCAGTTTGGAGTAGCAGTGTTCTGGTTGCACCCAACTGAGCATAATTAGTGAATGTGATATGCGGATACAGACTGCAAATTTCTGAGTATGTTAATCAAGAAACAAAAATTTTTTGATGCAAAAATTCATATAAAGGATTCTTATACCCATTGATCTGCATAACGGCACACAAGAAATTTCCAAATATTTGATGACAGAGAATGCAAGAAATCCCCAGCCTTGTTTTCAGAAAAAGCATGCATACTTTAAAATTTATTGAAAATTTGCATAAAAGATTTCATTATAGACAGATTTTTCCTAAATTTAAGAATTATATATGCCAATTAAAAACATACTTGCTGAGCTTAAATGGATTGATATAACATGTGGAACCCTATAAAAAAAAGAAGACAGCAAAAAAGCAACACTCAGTTTTAAGAATATTAGATGATTTAATAAATTTCAACAGCAATATACATATTTAATGATTTGCAATTATTAGGTATTATTTTGCATTTCAGATATTCTTCTAAAAATATCAGAGTATGAAACAAAATTTCCAGTTTACAATTCAATTCAATTACAGTTCAACAATTTGTTTTAATTTATAATATACATTTTACCAGAATCTGATGAATGTATTAAATCACTATGTCTAATCTTCAGTGTTAAAGTCTGTACTGGAAAAATAATGTAAATAAGCATCTGTATTTACTCATACTTACACTTAACGTCTTCATCTGAAGTAGCTGAATTTTTTAATGCTTAATACTAGATTTTATGTTATAACATAAAAGCCATTCATTTTGAATTTAAAACAGATAAAAGTTAAAGTATGAAATTTGACATATTTATACTAATACTACAAAAGTTCAAGAAACTAGAACAGGAACTAATTTATAACAGAGCTGTCTGATGAAAGTTCGGTTTTTAGAATATCATAGAAAATTAAGAATATTTAGGAATACATTAGATATGATTTATATGAACAACAATTTAGGTTATAGTTTTTATTTGGAGAAAGGTAACAAGCAAATGTTAAAAAATATTCTCATAAAAACAATACAATTTAAACTTATTTTTAAACACAATTAAAAAATGGAAATGGCACATTAGTGATTCACTTAAAAACATGTCATGACTTACTGAACTAGACTGACTGTGCCAGCAAAATGTAATCCTTGAAGTTTCACAATTGCAGCATTTTAATTTTACTTTGTTCAAATAATCAGATCGTAGTTTCACTATAGTAATACCATTAAGATTTTTATTTTAATTATATTTCAAAATGCTGTTTGTAAGACTTCTGTGAAATATTGATGGATTAGAGTTCACTACACCAAGATGTTAAAAAAAGAAACGATTATGCGTTTTGAACAGTTTTGTCATGAACAGTTCTGTGTATGAAATTTATTGAAAATTCAGCACTTCAACAAACTTTCCTGAAACCTGGTGCAGCAACATATAAAATTAAGAATATGCTCAGAAAAATGGAGGAGCTTGGATGAAAATTACAAAAAATACTGCAGATCCAATATTACAGGCCTTCTAACTTCTAAAACTAAATATATAATAATTTATTACCTTAAAATAAAAAATTTAACAAAATCTTTTCTTTCTTTCTCTCTCTCTTTTTTTATTTGAAAGTTACTATCAGTTATTTTCAGCAAGTAACACTACAGACAAAGCGGTAGGAACAGTTATTTCTTCATGAAATATTTTATGAACAAGATCAAATGTAAGAAATATCATCTATAAATTCATTACTATAGGTAATTTGCAGACATTTTCACAATTTCAGCTGGAAATAACTTACATTGCTCATGTTTGACCTGACCTATAATGCGGCTTAATGCAATACAAAATAATATGCAAACATCGATTATTAGTGAATAAGATCCTGTAGACTGCTTAGAAAAAATGGAGGAACTTGGATGATTTTGATTATTTATAGAAAACTGAAACGTCATCAAAATTAAATATATATATATAAATTTTTTCATAACTGGAAACAGATGCTCATTCACAGTAATGCTCATCAGAAAAAAAAATTACAAAGGAATACAAACCACTCATACATTTATTACCTATTACAAGTGGACCATCTCAAGTTATTAAAAAATAAATTCTGAAGTTAAAAAAAAAAAGAATTCATATATTTTACAGGGAGAAAGAACACTAACCATATAAAAATCATGATTGAACTAACCTATACAAATTATGGGGCAAATTAATCTATAGCTAGTGACAAAACTAAAGGTATGCTGCAAAAGAATAAAGCACTTCACATGTAAGACATTTTACTGACAAAATAATGCTTTTCAATTTTACTCATTCCACTATTATACAGTTGCTTATATTGTTGAATATCAGAGGAATAGTTTATATAAATGCATTACTTCATGACAAAATCTACATGTATATCAAAATAATTTTCTCTTCTGTTTAAACATGGTTAAATTAAAGATTCATACTATTGCTCCACAATCCCTGAAAAAATATCTCTACTGAAAAAAAAAAAGAATAATTATTCTCAAGCAGAAAATACATATTTTACATAAATTGAGCATGTTTAGAGACAATTTGATTTATAAGTACCATAGACTAAAATATATTTAGTTGCAGCCATATTATTCAGAATTAGATATCACTAAAAATTTGAAAATGAAATTGAAAGTCTGATTCTGATCTCTGAGAGTGAAGACTGTCTTTTCATTTGCTCTGAATCACCATGTACAAATAATGCATGTTTACCTTCCATCAAAAATATACTAGACATTAAACTGATTACCAGTGAAAGTATGTCTGTATGAAAATCTGATGCTACAGCAATGCCATGCTATGGATTTCCCCAACATATGACAAAACTTTAGTTTTAGATTGAGTATTATTTGTTGAGAGAATCTCTATGGATGTGCCAAAAAATTCAAGTACCATGATGAAGCACACCTCAATCATGCCAGCATAGAATCCAAAAAGGTTACCAAATTTAAAGCTATTTCAGCAACGAGACTTTGAATGCTAATGCAAACTTTATGCTGCAAGTCCTAAATCTAATATCTGTACAGGAAAAACACAGAATGACAAAACATTTACAGGATTTTCTACACCATTTCTGAAAAAGTGACTAATGATGGTTTTATTTCCCAAAAACAATTACGAGACCATCTACATCAAAATGGAAAATACCCAAACTGTAGCCCAAAATAATTTCATGATGATTAATTCTAATAAAATGAAAACTGATTCTACGGCATAGCTCCAGAAACCATCCCAATCAAAAATGCACTAGCGTATCCCAATAAACACAGAAGTTATACACACAGCTCATAAAACATTAAACAAGACATCAAGGCATGTTTCTTGAGAAAAAAATTTCATAAAGCTGATAACAAAACGCTGCAGTATTTCTAAATGGACACTGTTTTATAATGAAATGTTGTCAGGACATGAACTGCAACTTTCAAACACTCAGATTAGAAGGCTTCTAGCTCTCGACGTAAAATGAATAAATCAGAGCCGAGATTAAAAACAGAGATATAAGGTTCATAAGGTTCTGCAGCTCACAAAAGAGAAAGCCAGTTTCTATTGCTAATTTAAACTCAGCTGCTTCCCTAGAAGAATTCTGAATAAGATTTCTTATTTTTTTATCATGGAGTAAAAACAGCGGAAAAGGCTATCAGATTTTGTTTACATATTACATGAGTTTTCCCACCCTCAAGGCTAACTGCAGAGTACTTACTCATTGCAACTTGGTACATCCTTTGCTTATAATTATACAAACAAAACATCCAATGAAAGGAAATGCTACAGGTAACAATTTGCTAAAAAAAAGCCAATTAGACCACTTCAGACTGGCTTGATCATTGGTTTCCAAACACACTATCAGATAACTCACAGCTATATTGATGATTTGGCAATACATCTTTAAGTGATTACATAGGACAAGATATTTGATTGAAATAAATGATAAATTAGTTTGCTTCAGTACCATTTTTATTTATTTTTATGTTGTTTATTCTCTTTACCTACCAACATACAAGTTACATGAAAATTGTATCTTACCTTGCAATTACTGTTCGTGCTACTGTCAATGACTATTCAGTTCTACATATAGTTATGATAGATACTGTGGAATATTTTAGCAGTGCATGATAATTTTGTACCTTTAGTTTTCAACAAAATGTTTAAAAAGAGTATGCACATTAAAGTATTTAAATATTTAAAACGAAAATTTGCAATCCTACTGATCAGTTATAACTGAAGCAAATGCTGATAGTCAGTTAGTTATAAAGACAAAAATTTAGGAAACTTGGGAACCAAAAATGCAATACAGAATTATTAATAACTTACACTTATTTGTGATACAGCAATTAAGTAACACTTTAATGTTACTGAAGACATGTATGTTCATATACAGAATAAATCAAATAATAAATACTTAAGATGCATATTGAGATTATGATTTGCAACATATGTCGAGGAAAAAAATCCAGTACTTACAAACAAGTTGGACCCGACACTGAAATTATTCATTTCCAAATATGGAACTTCTAACTTACAATTAATAATTACATTTCAGGTTTAATATAATTTCAGATGTATATACATCACATGCTATTCTAACTACTTTATACACAATTCCTGAAAAGGTAGTGAAAGCTACCTTTCTTTGGTATAAATACCTCATTATGACAAAATACAGAGTTGAAAATATGTTCCCATATTATGTCTTATTAACACAATTTAGAAATGTTTGAAAACATAACTTAAGGAAGATGTAAAAAAATATCACACAGTATTATTCAAAATTCAAAACAATTTAAAGATTTGACTCAGCATCCACAGAAAGCTTTTATTCAATTATAAAAAATTTCTTGCTAGTACTATTATCGCCAACTATAATTTGCTCTTCATAAAAACTAAAAAACGGCATGGAAAATTTAAGAAAATTCAGCGTTTTCTGCCTAATGGAAAACTTGACTGTAAGTAAATTTTCCACTAAACAGGAAACAAACAGTTTGAAGAGAATTTAATGAACATGGCAGTATTTATGCTATGTATTATTTAGCAAAATAATGATTGATGAGCTATCTTGAGTATTATGAAGATGATTTTAATTTTGATATTCTTGTTAATTGATGTATTAGATATTCTTTTACAGATTTAGCACACTAAAAGTTAATAGAAACTGCATGAGAAAATACACTACCATTAGTATATTATAAGAAACATAGCCTAAAAACCCACTTAAGACTATTGAGAAGAATTAATTTTTCAGCAAATTTTTTCGAAATAGTAATAATCAGTTGCATAATATGAACAACTTCAGAAGTGGTTTTCACTTTGCCCGTACACTTTATAATTACTATTTCTCAATTTTTTAAGGAAATTTTTGTATTAGACATATTTCAGTTAAAATCTAGCTTAAATAAATCTCTTATACATTATAAGGAAAAATATGGATGGTAAAAATTCTTAATGTCATGCATGACGACTTAAAAATGACCACAAAGTAAATATCTCCCCCACCCCCAAAGAAAAAGGAATGCCTTTTTTTGACAAGATTTGCATGCAATTCTGAAGTTTTCAAGTAAAGCAAATGAGAGAAAAAATAAATAAAACTCGATGTCAGTAAAACAATTAAGCTATTAGAATGGTCCGCATGCAGAATTATTGAATGGAAAGGAAAAAAGCTTGCAACATATATATTTATATGAATTACATGTATCTCACCACTGCAAGAGCTATTTTCTTGTCAATGATTTAAAATTTGACCACAGAAGACTGTTTATAAACTAAACAAACCTGTGAATTATGGTGAGGATTTCTTCTTCAGTATTCATTAAGTATGCTCATAGCAAAATGACCCACAATAACTTCAAGTATTTGTCTTTAATAATACTTGAAAGAGGTCTATATCCTGAGCAAGAGTAACTTCTGGTGAGCTGCAATGAAACTGAACCTCTGCAGGATCTTATAAAAACAAGTAAATCACGATAAATGATGTATCTCAGCATGAAATGCAGATATTTATTATGAACGCAGGCATTATAATCATTATACCAGACTGACTTACAAACTCAAAAGGAAATAAATCAACACATTACTCAGTTTGATAAACAAATGAGAAGATTTAGTTCAACTAACTGTTACATGTGTCTACCTGAAAACTCATACTTTATTACACTCAATTCAACACCCTCAAAAACTGTTCTCTGAGAATAACAAATCTTCAAACTTACAAGTTGTCAATAAATTATTTGAAAGCTATAATCCAGTGAGGTTTGTGGAGATAGGATTATGGCATGCAATATTCATAAAGATATTAGTAATTGATTTGCAGAATATCAGTACACCAGAAATTTCTTTTCAGATTCTGCAGACTACTTTCATTTGCTGATTAATAAATGCCAAGTATGTAAATGATATTAATTAAAAAAGGCAGAAGCTACGCAATGCAGACAAAGAATACATGGCTTCGAAAACAGGTAGCATACAGTACCATCAGCAATAACAAAGAAGTGATTTGTTTCCACTTTATGGTTGGCACTGCACATTGAGAGAACCAAATTAATGAAAACGGAGCCAAATCAAAGATACATTCATAGTACAATCAATTTCATTTAAAGCAAATTGATGAACTAGTTATAATCATGAAAAAAACTGTCCAAGATATTAAGTTCTTCTGGTGGAATATACCATATTGGCTTGACATGATAAAACCCTGCATTTTTGAATACAAAGTATGACTTTCATGCAAAAAGACTTCATATATAAGCTTGATATACTGAGGTGTTCAATAAGAATGGCATAAATAAAAACTAAAGGTGTAATTACCCTACTTTGATGCGAGTTGCCTAACTGGGATAGTAGTTAGTGACTCTTACTGCGGTACTGAAGGGCCTGGGTTTGAATCCCAAAGAAGACATGGGCGTTTGTAAATGTATAGTGTCTGCGGCATGAGGGCACTCAAAATATGCGATGAGCTGAAAGTCCTCTTGAGAGATTGATGGCAGGGGAAGAAGGGTGGGAGACCCATCTCCCTGGATGCTCTCTATCAAAATTGGGAGGAGAACTGAGCAAAGTTGTACTGTCACCTGTATGGTGACCAAGGCTCTTGCCAATGGCAGGTGCAATCTCCTCTTCGCCACAATGAATTTTGTGGGCTTGTTCTGATATCAGACAAGTGAGATTAGTCACAACAATTCTGATGTGAAATAATATTTATATTTTCTCTTAAGATGTCTTATTAACACAATTTATAGCCACAGAATTAATAGTCAAAGAATTAAGGGTCAGTTAATTTAAAATCTTACATGCTCTTTTTTAAAGGCTCTAGACATAAGAGAGGTGATTTTCAGAAAGGCAATTTAAGGAAAAAATCATTTTATATTCAGGCTCACACTGCTGACAAGTGAGATTAGTCACAATGATTCATAACTATAATATAACTCACATTGCTGTGAGTTGTATTAATAATTCACAGCAATAATTTCTGTAGACACCCAAGATCCTTTTTCCTTCAGTTTTCTGCTCACAGTGAAAATGTGAATTAAAAAAAAAAATTCAGGTACAAAAAGATTGCAAAAATCATAACGATATTAAGAGTAATTTTACTACTAAAAATCCAATTTAGTTTCCATTTGATGCCAATTATGTTTAAACTTGAGTCAGTATTTATATTAATATAGCTACTAAATATATTTAATATGCAATAAGTTAAGCTTTTCATATTTTTGTTAAGACATGCAATGAAATTTAACTTGCTAAGTTGGCATGCCCTTCCAAAGTATCAGAATGATTTAGTTTTCTGCTTAAGTAGGGGTGGTGAATGCACACTGTGCTAAAAAAATAAAATAAAAAAGGTGTTGGGGGTGTTCTATATCTCCCGTTCTACTGGGCTGATTTGACAAAATTCAAATTGCGTTCTTCATGTCTCGAAAGCGTGACTTAGGATATATATTAGATTTATATACAGCATCATTATAACATAGGTATTTTGACACAGAATCAACTTTTTCTGAAATGACATGCCAATTTTTTCCATATTTCGATTCTCAGATTCAAATTATGCCTAAATATTCAATTCTGTAAAATTTGGCACGAAATTTATGGAGAAATTCAAAAATTTACCTTACCGCACTTTTTTTCAGTTTCTGCTAAGAATAATTTACTTGGTGAACTTCTTAATTCATAGCAAACTATTTTCCGTTCCTTTTTTCATTGTCCAGGAGCGGAAAAAAAGTCATCGTTCATACTTTCAAATAATTTCAACAGAATGTGTAAACCACATTTTTTTTATTATCACTTATAATAAATACGGCAAATTTCAAAATGCGCCAAAATGTAAATTCATGTATATCTTAAGAAATTTTGAATAAAAAACTTATTAATTTTTTGCAGGTATGCTTAGAAATACATCTACTGTGAGATGATGGCAAAAATTTTACAGGCTATAATGCAAAATTGTTTTAAAAAAATTTATAAAAATTATTTAAAAATACAAATTTAGAAAATAAATCATAAAAAATTGGCGAATTTTTTTTGGAATGAACCTAAATTTCGAATTATGAAAGGAAGAATTAGTACGTTTAATAAAAAAAAATAGATATTCATAAATATATATCAAATTCAATTAACACTGAGGGGCTATAATTTCGAGAGCTAATTTTTTAAAAACTACCTGTGCGATTTTTACAAACCATGGCAGCTCAGCATAATTTGAGTTGTAGAATCGAAATATGGAAAGAAATTGGCCTGTAATTTCAGAAAAAGTCCGATCTTATGTCAAAATACCTATATTAGAACAACGCTATATATCGCGCTTTCGAGACATGAAAACCGATATTTGAATTTCGTCAATCGAGCCAGTAGAACGACAGAACTGTCCCTTTTTTTTGCACAGTGTACATGTAAATGTATAAGCTAATACTGATTAAATCAATATAATAAACTCAACAGTTTATTAAAATTGTTCTAACAGCTGAGTTCCCAATTGGGTGTAAATCAAAATTGCTTGCTGATGTTCAGTAAATGCATTACTGTATTTGTCACACTAAGATGGACAGTATGTTTTCATTCATGACAGTGGCATAAATTACTTAAGACTCTATATAGATCAAATTTTACATTCATGTAATTAGCAAATGTAACAGAACTAGAAGCTTCTCTAAGGATTTAAATATCTCAAATGAAACAATTAGAATAGGCATACGGATAAACACTAAGAACTGTACAGAAAAATGGAAATAATCATGGCAATAGAATTAATATTGAAGATATTAAAAAAATAATTGATATGAGAGAATCCGTAGCCATAAATTATTTATGCTGCTAAACAACTACTGTGTTACTTGGTTAGATGAGTAGAATTTTATTTTTTTAAATCAAGTATGGAAAAGCATGCAAGGGCTGGCTATCTGCCTAAGGGGAGGGATACCTTTGTGGAGGACTTAAGAGAAACCGCTTGTATGCACATTACACATAGAGAAAACAATGAAAATGCCCATGCAGCCAGCCCATTTGACTGAAATTAAACCCAAGTTGGAACTACCTGTGTTCAGCGACTTTACCACTCAGCCACTCGTGGGCAAATGGAATTTGAGATCCTGAGATATAACAATGCTTGTGTGTTATGGAAAACAAAATGCTGGAAATAATCGATATCATATTAGATGCTTGCATTACAATGTAAAAATTAAGACTATTAATTATATAGGAAGTGAATACGTAAATGCAATTTAAGTCAATATTGTCATATTTTACACATTTTTCATGCAAGTTACTACACAAAATTTGAAATTAATGTGTACTATAATATTTACTGCTTATGATATATACATGATTTTTCAATGATTTCTTAAAAAGTTTTAAATTGAAATTTATTTGTGGTACTGCATATTAAGAATAAAAACACTGACTGAATAGGGTAAACTTCCTGAGGTGTATATAATATCAACTTTTTCAAGTTAGCCATATAAATATTTAAAACAGAAAAATGTGTAAGTGAATTTATGAGAACAAAACTTAAAAGATGATCATAAATCTTCAGAAAATATTCCCTCAGAGGCTGAAGCTCATAATAATACTACACAGGTACAAGAATTTAAAAACAAATTGAGAGAATACTGGTTTTACTGATATGGAAGTGAATGTTACAAAATTGTACACTCAATATATTTTTTAGTGGAAACACATATTCACGCACATAAGTAAATAATTTATAAAGTTATTCATGTGAAGTATCTTACAACACAAAGTTATTGTTGCTGTACACATTTAGGTTACCTACAATTATTTGAATTCAATCTTAGCAAACAAAGAATTTCATATGGTTTCTTTAAACCTCCAGTAATGTGAGCCATGAAAATGTGGTTAAGTAAAAAAAAGAAATTTTCTCTATTTTCTGTGAAAGTTAATTGTTTGCAGTCACACATGGAAGTTATTTAGCAGTTTTTGGAATACAGTTATTTTGTGTATTTATTGGTCAGCAAAAGTTTAATGCAAATGTGATTAAACAAATTCTAGATGTCATGCTTGCAGTCCTAGAAGTAATGATTTGTGAAGAAGATGGGAAAAAAAAAAAAAGCCCACACAAAATTCTTTCCAAAAAATGTTTTTAGTAAAAAATTAGCTTTTTTTTTATTATTCAAATTATACAGACAAGTGTAATATGAGAATGCATCAATCTATCTTTAAAACAAAAGTGACTTCTTGGGAAAGTATACATTGCTTCTTTGTAAGTTCAACTTTCTAATAACAAACAAGATAAAATTAAAACTGAATAACTGAAAACAAAAAGAAATGAAAAGGTGCACATTGTGAACAAACTTTAGTGGGATTTGAGGCTTTATCAAAAAAACTTTGGGAAGAAGGAAATAAAGCTCATAACATACAGTTTAAAAAACCTGAAACTTAGCAAAGTGTGAATAAATATGTTTCAGCTAAAGTAGGTAAAGTATAATCAAAGATGTTATATGAATACTAACAATATCACAATAGATTATTACTTATTTAATATTCTCAATTCTGAATCAACTATATTTATTTAACAATTTATATACAACTATAGATTTTCATTAACCAAGAACATTTTTATAGCAAAATTCTGAACAATATTAAATGATTACAAATCAGGTACAAAAAATATGACAGCTTTTTTGCCTACTTTTAAATTTTACATTGCTATGTTTCTCTTCCAATCAGAATATTAAACAGTTCCAAAAATCCCCTACAGCGGCTTTAAAATATGATAATTGTTTTCTTCAGGTAAAATTATGAATTACCTGAACTAATAATTATCATAATAATAAACATAATAATGAAATATAAAGAAATAATTTAAATGTAAACATACATAAATAATGAGAATGAAATTTGTAAATACAATAAATATTGTCCATAAAATCAATTCTTTTAATACGTAAGTAATCTGAAAGTCATATCACATACACATTTTTAATATGCAGTTTGCATGAAGTTTTTTTTCCAAGAAAACACACTATGCATACTTTTTATGGATGCTTAACAAATAATTTTTGAATGGCGAGGGACATACATCTGCAGCAAAAGTAAATAAAAAACATGAAATGAATAATGTCTCTCCACACATAGTTAAGAAGAAATTAAAAAAAAAAAAAAACAGTATCATAAGAATAAACAGTGCAATTATTGAGCTAAAAGTTTGATATCAGAAGCAATACTTGATCTTGATTCTAAAAGGGAAAGAAAAAAAAATCAATAATGATGATGCTTCATATGCATCATTGCTTGTATCAGAAACATGGTATGTGAACATAATAAATTCTGTATCTGACCTATCATAAATTACCTTTAAGAACTAATGAAAGAATTTATTACCTGATTCACAAAGATAATTTAGTGCAACTTTTCTACCATCATCACTTTCATCATCAACCCAATTGTCTTGCTCATCCAACAAGCCACCAGTTACTTCATCAACTGTTTTCTGAGGGAAACTAACACCGTCCCCATGACTAAAAAAAATCATTTAATACATCAACAAACAAAATATAACAATGCTTCCCCCCCAAAAAAAAACCTCTGGAATACACAAAACAGCAACAAATTAAAATAACAGGCACATTTCAATCAGAATAAATTCATCCATCTAGAAACATAATAAGACACTATAATTAATAACATACACAATTACAAACTTATTTTCTAACTAACATTAAATTCACAGGAATTGTTTCTGTTTCTGGAAATGTCCACTTTAAATAGCACATTAACTTATATAAACACTCTCTGTTTAAAAGATTATACTAAAGGCTCTGTTCTGTCTTCTATTTTTGCCTAATCTGAGCAAGCTATTTTGCAAATTGCTTGTCCATAATAAGACAAAAGAGCTGACTTATTTATTCATACTACACCAAAACTGATATTTAAAACAGAGTCCCTGTCTTACATAGTTGAATACTAACTAAAAAGGTCAGGGACTCTGTTTATAAATGATTAGCTGAATACCAACTAATCACAAGTACAACCTGTAGTCCATAAGCTACTCATAATTAATTCCACATCAAAATTAGTAACATAAACTACACAATCTAACACAACACACATAATATATTACACAGTGATCAGTGGTTCCCAGTCTATGTTCAGCAGCCCCTTATGGGCCCTGCACTGCCCATTTCAGAGGCTCTTCGGTCACTGCAGGAAAATGAAGAAAGAGAGAAATGAAAAGTAGAATAAAAATAAGAATTTTAAATACTTGATTATGAGCATGGAAATTTGCCGAGTTAAATTCTGTGTTTCGTTAGAGCTGCATATTCAAGAAGTTTCTTCCTCATACTTGATCCTTCAAGAATTCCCCGAATCTGCTTCAACCTTGTCGAAACTTAGCTCCATACAAATAAGGATGGCAAGTCAGTATGGAGTCACTCCACAGTCAATGTTCACAGCAATTACATTATGATTTCTTCGAAAGTTTTTTTTTTCCTTTGGGTGCGATTTCTTTGTGAGGTTTAGTTGCATAGCTTTATTAATGAATTAACCTAGAGGTAGGTTAATTCATTAATAAAGATAATAATAAACTATATAAAATTGCAACCTCTGTTTACTAGTGCGTAATGAACATACAAAGTCCCGAAGAGTCCCTACTGTTTCACGCTGAAATAAGGTGGTTGGTCCCGAGAAAAAGCATTGACATACATAATGAAGCAGCATGAATAAGTAGTAGTATTTTTAATGGACCATAATGCTGTATTGGCAACAGTTTAAAATGAAAACTGGGTGCATAAAATGGCATATTATTTAACATTTGTAGCAAAATGGATAAAATGAATGTCACATTGTTAGTGGAAAATGCCACAGTTTTTTATGCACAGCTAAAGCGTCTTCAGAAAAAGAAGCTTAACTTATGTACAGCATGAAAAAGGAAGATTTGGATTGCCACCCTCTTCCAAAAGACTTCTTGCAAAAAATAGCACCAAGATTCAAGATAAAGTAAAAAAAAAAATTCAAGGCATATCTTA
Source organism: Stegodyphus mimosarum (assembly GCA_000611955.2). NCBI lineage: Eukaryota > Metazoa > Arthropoda > Arachnida > Araneae > Eresidae > Stegodyphus > Stegodyphus mimosarum. The sequence goes on from KK122525.1 coordinate 22,277, forward strand.
GAGCTTCGAAAAACTCTTTGAACTTTACTTTCTAAGAGTTTAAGAGAAAGATTTGAATGATTACTGAATATGTTCAGCTTGAACAAAAAACTCTTCAGCTGAAAGTCAATGCAATGTGAAGTGTTAATAGATTTGACACCTCACAGCAAAACTAAAACGGAAAAGATTAAAAACTTCATTTCAAAACAAAAGCCTACTGGAGTTTTGGCTTCTACTGAAATCAAAATCTTGTTTGGGGGGGGGAATAGTGCTGCTATTTTTCTCAACTACATATCCCTGCAAAGCAAGATTCTCTGCCTAACACTAGGTACCAAACCAATATACAAAAACTGCATCAGTGTAGAACAAGACATTTGTTTGCAGTAATCAACAGCTGAATTTAAATCCAAAAGCTGTGCACAAACCTGCAGCCCCAAGTGTATCGTTAAATGTTTCATATTTTCTTATGCCTTAATTTAGCTCTATAGTGCAGTATAGCTGATAATAGTAAAATTAAAATTGTAATTGTCTTCTATAATCTACATATATAAAAGGAAGAATCTGTCTGTGTGTGTCGTTCATGCTGACCCAGAGCTATGAAATTTGGTACATAGGTGCATCTAGGAACGATCCAGTGCAACTCAAAGTGTTTTTTCAAAATTCGAATGAGATTTTTTTTTTCATTTTATGTTTTTTGATGAAATCGCATCAAATCGATAATTCTCTATCGTTGTGCCATTGTTGCTGATATCAGCACTGTTACCACTTGGAAAAATGAGGGCGATAATTCTGTGCAGTTTTTAAATTTGTTTATATTGAATACTGGACATTTGTCGAGAAAAAGCAATAGGAAGTTGGTTAATTTATTTATTAGGATAATTAATATTAAGGGATATTGCTTATTTCATTGTAATTTTATTTATATGTAATACATTTGTATTGAATTTCTTTTTTTTTTTTGGGGGGGGGATAAAGTTGTTCTGCAGAGTAAAATTCTGTGCAGTTTTTAAATTTAATGTTTGGTGTTCTCTTCAGGCATTTTTCCAGTACATTTAAAAGCCAGACAAAGGCTGGCTGCATAGAGGTTAAGTAAGTATTAAAAATTTCAAAACGGTAATGATCGAACATATATCTGAAAAGATTGCATGTAATGATTAACTTGCAGGAACCAAATTTATTGTAACAACTGCATTGATGCTTTCAGTAATAATGGGAAATATCTGTTGTAACACAAATCGGATTCATCAAACTTCAAAATAGTCTTTATGTATGATAATTTTTGATACACTGAGAACAAACTGAGATATTATGGTAAACTAAAAAATCTTAAAATCCAATTTCATTTCATGGACATTGCCCCACTGTTTTAGTTACCTTCTTACTTTTCATTCCTTTTTTACCCATGCATTTTTCTACCCCTGGAACACTATTCTTAAATGACTCCGAGTCAAATGGAACCACTGCACTACAAAATATGATTTACTTTCACTGAAGAAAGCTAGTACATTTATGTGTTTAATAATTAAGAAGGTAAATGGAATTAGAATTCAGGAATGAAGCAAGACTCTGAGGAGGCAGAATCACTACCAGTTACACAGGTACTTTTAATAAATTTTGGCATCAAAATACATTATATGCCATTTTTATTTTCGCTTTGTATGACTATTGGAATTTATATTCAGTTTTTTTTTAAACTCTCCTTGAATTTCCTTCAATAGTACTTCAAAAATAAATATCTCATATTGAGAGATGTAAAGCACAAATACACTACCTAACTGCAAGCATCTGAACATTATTTAGACAGACAGCTTTAATAAAATATATGAAAACAAACTATGATTAACCATAGCCAAATTACCATACACTAGGAAACTAAAGGAAATTTTAACATAAATATCAGCATTTGTTCATGGTTCTTGTCTCAAAAGTACAATAATGAAGAGAATAATTGCCTTTGTTATGACTTTTATTTTTATTACAATTGAGATTTAAACATGGAAACTGTAAAATAACATTGTAAATCAGCTTGCAATTTAAGATACGCAGAGAACTCAGTGTTGTGATTCAGAAAATTGATAACACTGATCGAGTAGCTTGGGTCACAGATTACAATGCACCAAATGGAATCTTTGATCAACAAAGCATTATAGCAGAAAAACATATAATGGCAGTCAGGGCAACACATATATTTAATGGTTTAAACTGACAAGCAGTAAGGAGCACACCAGACATTACTTATTGCACAAGTTTGGTGAAAGCGGTACCCCAGCTGCAGCCTGACAAAACATCTGTCAGGCATATAAGGAAGCTATAGTTGACAATACCACAAGTTGCTCTTGGTTCTGGAAATCCAGCGATAATAAAAGAACTTGTAAATATCAACCATATTCCGGGCACACAACAATTATTTCCAAAGAATTCTAGCTTAAGTCATAACTTCTACACAGTTAAATATGAAACGGTAGAATAATTTTAGTATATCAAACAATAGTAAAAAATAAATACAGGCAATTCAGTTAATCTGAAAGTTCAATTAATGGGTTTTACACCACCTATATGCAAAGTAACAAAAGTACAGAGTCAGCATCTGTATTTCTTCAACGGAAGTTAACTTAATTTTTTAATTAATTGTAACTGAATATGAGAAATACAATACTGAGTACTTTGGTTTGAAGGTCTCTGTATAGAGCTGTACAGCCAGCACCACTGAGTTCAAAAGGAGGATTGCGTTCCAAGAGGTTTTTTTTCTAATTTCTTAACTGCCAGGTTTAACTGGTCAGTACCACTACAAATGAGGATAACTTTTCGCTAGTAAGCACTTGACCATGACTATCGATGATGAGCCAACATTAGTTACTTCCACTGTGGAGTGAAGCTGAGGTCTGGATGACCCTGCATACATACAAGAAAACCTACAAAAATATGGTATACAAATTGATAACCTTAAAGGAGTGATAAAGATTTTGATGAGGAATCGCTGTGCACTCTGATACTGCCATTATGGATGCTCTGACTCAATAACTTCCCCCAGACAAGGAAGGAGGCCAGAGAATTAAGAGGTAGGTTGAATTTACATATTAACTTTGGATTGGCTTCCCTTTTAAAAAGTCCAATTAATGTATTAGATACTACTATCACAAACATAACCCCAGAGGAATAGCCTAGCAAGATTTCCTGGCACACCACCAATTATGGTCAACCCAGAAGAATATACTTATGAAATCTTGAAAAAAAAAAAAAAAAAAACCCACACAGGCTAAGTTCCTCAGAAAGCTAAACAGAGATTACCTCAAAATTTTATCATATACAGAAGATGACCATCACTTACATAATGCACTTTTTAAAGAACGACATGTAGAGCACCAAGTGTTCAATGCTAAAAATACTCGACTCTTAAAAGTTGTACTACATGGTTTACCACTAAAATGAATATAGGTAAAATAACAAGTGCCTTACTAAAGTGAATATGCGTACATAACAAGTGCATTTAAGGATCTGCAGTTCAAAAGATTGCTCAATTTACCCATCAAAAAAACAAAAGCATCAATGCTGCTATTCCTGGTATGGCAATGCAGAAAACATCTATGACCTCAAGTACTTCTCCATGACAGCAGAAAAGTTTATCTCAAAAAACAAGGTCCTCCAAAGCCATAATTGCCAAAAACAGCATCATTCACCGGCACCGGAAAATTGCTTTTTTGAAACAAGATGTGTAACACGTGCTTTACTACACAGAACAGTCAATTGCCTAAGTAAAGGTAGGATGGAAGAATCAAGGTATACAAGCTGCCAGGTAACAGAACATCTCATGTCCTATCACGAATGCCCAAAATTCTCCCCAAAATAGAATTGCTGAGTAACAAGAATTTTGGCATGCCTGGAACCAGCTACTTCCAAATAACTAAATCAAACCAACAAACCTGTAAATGAGAACTGCCCTATGGCAGATAAACTTGAGGCTTCTGCTGCACAAAGTATTGATAAAAATGATGATAAAAATAATGATATACACATGATAAAAATAACGATGCTTCACATACTGATAAACTCAAAACTAAAATTAGCTATCACATTCACCTACGTTAATTAAATTAATTATTTATTAAGCAGAATCTTCCATTAATCAATAATGTGTTTAAAAAAGTACACATCCAAGTTAATAGCTTGTGAAAATGCACAACTTTTCTGAAATAATTACTGAAATCAATAACGCCTGCAAATAAAATTTAAGTACTTATTTCTACTACTTGTGAGTTCCAATTTCTTAACTAACTATTTCCTACTTAGTGAGTAATTTTAGTCACTTCTCGCTCAATCCTCCTTCCCCAACCCCAACTTATTTGGCTTCCCTTTTCTAAACAGTATGGCTCTGAAATTAAGTTTCCCCCCATATGTCGCCATCTACCATCCATCATTTACTCTACCCTTGCTAGTGGTACTTATTCTTCTAAATTTGCTACCTTGCTCTCTTTCACCCAACTATTAAGCTTCCTGACATACCAATCACAGCACTTCTTTCTCCTGATGTCATTTGATACATCATCACAGCTTTCTTTGCCTACAATGCAGCAACATGCCTGTCACCCACCATAGCATGTCTCGACTGATGTTTCTCCGGTGAGTGCATTTAACAGCTTAGGCTTTATGGATTTTACACAAATAATTTTTTGTGTTCCATTATGATCCCATGCTAGGCACAGAAAATGTTACTGTACATTTTGACCTTGCTCCACATAAGATAGGACTAAGTTCAGGAGCCTGCTTCATGCAACTGCTTTGCCTGTACTGCAGAAAATAATTAAGCTTTTATTTTAACGGCAGGATCTGATTTCTGCAGTCGTAAACAGGACAGATGGCAAAGGCCTCCCATTCTTCCACTATATTTAAAACATGTAAAATTTTATGTAGTTTGGAATTCTAGGTTTTAAAAATATAAAATGATAAGAACCCATCAGAAGAAATAACTTCATTCACGTTTGAAAGAAACTGAATTTTTTAATTCCATATTTTATATAAAAACTTAATTATTGAATTGACCATTAATTTTGTCACACCTCTAATTAAAGTATTAGGTTTGTAGTAAAATCAACAAACAGACTTCAGGGGCCTTTCTTTTCTTCCACTTTCCTTCAGAGAAAATAAAATTCTTGTTTGAAATGTGTAAGTTTGTATTTTAAGCAACACATACTAAACTGTATTTTCAAAAACAAGATGTACAAAAAAGATGAAACATACATTAAGTGATTCTGAATGATATATAATAAATTAGAATGTTATTTCACAAAATACTTTATAGGAAATATTATTTCCATAAGTCGCACTTGTTATGTTGAAACAATTAGAAGGGGATGGCAATGTAACATGCTTAGTCTCCAGTCTTAAGTTCTAACGAACAGAGCCTGCCTGAAGGCAAAAATGAGGAAAACACAGATTATTTGGAAGATCCTGAAACAGAAAAAGAAGAAGAAAAAATGTACATTATAGCTTACTTCAAAAAATCCTTCAGGAAAAAAAAAACCACAAAACAGTTTTCTGAATGTTGATGATTAAGATGGAGAGTTAACATGCATATCCAGAAAGATATTTCTCAACAAAGGAATTCAAAAGAAATTATTTTAACTAATTATTTGAAACAAAAGAAAATATCCTTGTAATATGGAGGTACATTTTCCTCTCTTAAATTACTTATTCTATTTACACTTTTATATGCCAATGCAATACACTTCCAATTAACTGGGATTGATGAAGAAAGTTTTAATTTTTTTTTTTTTAAATTATGGAATGAGAGAAAAATTATCAAGTGTAAATCAAAACAGTCTTTCAGAAAAAGGTGTGTATATATATATATATATATATAAAAGTACTTGGGGCAACAATAATGACAACAAATGGTAACATACTGGGTGCTATCTTTATCCACAGATGCATGTAATTTAACAGTATACTTAATCGGGAATATGTAAACAATGTACAGTTAAAAAATATACAATTTTTTTTACTATGAATTTGGATTCAATGACATTATTCAAATTCTCTCATGAACACTATTAAATCCATTTATTATTTAGCTTTTCAATTTTTAATGATGTTTGTTCTTTATTATTCACAATGTGCTTGTTTTGAACACTGATTTAATTTACATCCACAAAAGAACTATTCTCCACATTAAAGAGCTTCAAAATTTAGAAATAGTATTTTTCTAGCAATTAAGAGTTATTCCCTCTTGTATATTTTTTGAACTGTCCTTGTGTTGTAAAAATAATTATATGTAGTAATTATATGTATGTAAAAATAATTATATGTGATGACGATTCTTGAAGCGATAGTTTGATGATTGATGCCGGCTTACTAGCACACCTTGCATTAAGTGAGATTTTGTGCTGAATGTTGACATTTTGCCAGATACTACTAACCAGTTAATCAAGAGTCGACAGTATATACTTACTAACCAATTGTTATTTTACTATAACAATAATTTTACATGTGTACACATCAGACATTAGCTCAATATATGTAGAAAATACATTACTTCATTCACAAAAATATAATACAGCAGATAATAAAAAATTTGCATGGTATGGGACTTGAGACTGGGAATTTTAGGCCATACAATAAAAAAACATATTTAGAACAAGAAACAGAGAGGACACAAAGTCAATAAAAAAGCAATAAATTTCTTCTTTTTTATATAACATATACTTTAATTTTACAAAAAAAAAAAAAAAAAGAAAAGAAAATCAGGATGAAAAGCTCACATAAAATTACTTTTAATTTCTTAAACATCTGTTTACAATAGTTTGATTTAAAATTTTAGGAAGTTTTAATTTGAGTACTCCTCCCCTCAATTTGTACAGAATTGTAATTTCTCATCCATCACACAGTTCTGTTGTTCTAAATTCATTTTTTCATTAATATTTGAAGGGAACTGTGAGTTTAATTTAGGATTTGCCATTCTGATGAAATGAAAATGGGATACCTTTAGTTGGGAGTCATAATAAACATTAAGAATTTAAATAATGAGGTATTACTTGTTGCCAGGTATAAATATGAAAGCGAAATATAGTTCGAAATAGTAATAGATAACTCTAATGATTTATCAAAATGCATCACTATTTTAATGTAAAAATAGTGATTATTTAATAGTCTTTTTGCTATGGATAATTTTTTATCCTGAAAAAATTAAATTCCACACATTTCATCATTTGGCAATTGCCAATCCATCTCTGTCAATCTATCTCCAGTGTTAAACATGTCTGGATTTAAACATGTTGAGTCACAATCTCTGGCACAGTGTGCGTGCCAAGTGTAAGGCTAACTTTTGACATGGTTTGTGATGTAAGGCTTTAAAGCACTTTTTCCCATTTTGGCTGCTGCTCTGTTAATAGAAAATTACCGAAATTTCAAGTCAAAAAATATTCAATTAAAACAACACATCGTTAATCTTAAGTTGTAGATTCAAGTTCACCATTTCTGGCAAAATATTAATTTGGAAAAAGTTAGGAAGCTGATTATCAAGAATACAGTACCTTGCTTCAGTATCGAATAAGGACACTTACAGACAAAAATCAAAAACACCATTTGCAGAAAATTTTGACAAAGAAAAAAAAAATCATTGTTGACATCTGAAAAACTGTGTAGATTTCAGGTGTTTGCAGATTTTATGTTTTTCATTGTATTATGCTGTAGTAGTTAAATGGTCTCATTTAAAAAGAGAACCTACAAAGAAGGGACACCTTTACTTACAGTTTATTTACAAAACAACTGTTCTCAAGGATGTCTTTTATTGAGAAATAGAAGTGTAGATGTGTGTGTACATATATGTGCAAGAAGTCCATAAGCATACTTTTAAATTACATTATTTTCTCTTCAATCTTGAAAATAATAATATGCTCATAACAAATCTTTCTCAAGTGCATTATTTCAAAATTAATCCCTGTCATATGATTCTTACATAATCCTAATGATGTACATACTTACATAACAGCAAAGTGAAATTGAATTCTCTTATCCATATTTTTGAAATGCATTCAAATCAAAACTTTTAATTAACAAATAATAATAATAAAAAAAGCAATACAATACTATTTTCTACTTAATATTCATATCGTGATCTTTGCACTTGCCTTTGCCCTGCATACATATTGCCCGTTATGTCTCTTCCTTCATTTGATGTAATACCGTGAATACTGAAATGGGTTTAAAGTTATGGAATAAAGGCACAAGCCTTGCACCAGTTCAGTTATGCTTGCTTTCAAGCATATTACATTAAGAATAAAGAAGTTTTCAACTGTTCATGATGATATCTTCCCTATAACTATTCAACTTCCATCATCAGCATCCATGACTCAGTCAAAATTTTCATCCACATACACACACATATATAGCATATTTCCAAAATTTGCAAACTCTCTTGTTTATACATATATTTACAGGTTCCGAGGAAGTTCACTCTGCCTATGGAATGACCATTTTACATGATCATTCCAAGAAGTTTTACATGAGTGTTAAAATGTGTCAGCCCTCTCAATGAGTCTTGCACATGAAGATTTTGAAATAATTACACAGGAAAAAAATGAGTTGGTGATAATCTGGGTCATTCAGCTCGCTAAGGAAAGCTTTCCCATCCTGAAATTCAAAGCTTCAAATGATGACGACCTGCACAGTTCAGTGTTATTTCTGGCATATGTGTATGGCATTTGTTTATGGCCACATAGTCCTATACAAAAATCGTTTGCTTCACATAAGAATGCTGACTTACCCTCAAACACACTTTTGGAAGATCCTGAATATGTGTGTATGCGTATATATTTATAAATGTGTGTGAGGGTATAATAAAAATTATACACTGACACATGAATGCCATGACTAAGATATGATAAAAATTATTCCATAAATTAAGATATGGGAACAGAATGACAAGAAAATAAGTACGGAAAACAATACCAACATTACAGATTAATAAGGCAGTTTAAAAATACATGCACACATAATATGAGAAAGAGAAGAAAGCCAATTTAAAATTGAAATTAAAGCAAAATTCAGCCGGCGAATGATATTGAGTTTGTGGATTTTAAAGGCAGCTAACATGGGTTCTTTTTCTTAACAGAGCAAATATACGGCTTGAAGAAAATGTTTCATAATGCATTCATAACAAAATACACATTGTAGAGACCTTATTTTCTGTAAATCAACTATTTTTTATTTTAAGAAACTTTCTTTTCCCTTCTGATTTTAATTTCCTGCCAGAATGCAAATTTAAATGACGTATATGCAAATCTAAATGAGTTTGCAAATAGTATTTAAGTAGCTGAATTTAAGCTCTCCATAGTATGAGTTAGCTACAAGTTTATGCCGCATGTTTGCAAGTAGCTCTGTTGCTGAATATTTTTGAACTAACTGCTTACTTTAATTTATATCGATATTCTAGACTCAGCTTTGCTGTGTGCAGCCAATAAAATAGATTTAGATTGAAGTAGGAGCCAGTCATGTAGCTAAAATTTAATTCATTGTGATTACACATACTATTTTGTGTTTAAGTTACTTAGCCACAAGTGGTGGTTAAATTGTGAGCACCGAGCGAGTGCATGTTCTGTTCAGTCAATATAAAAGGGTGTTATAACCTTCGTCAGCAGTCATCTGTTTTTTTCAAGATGTTGCGAGAATTCTCCATTTCTTCAGTAGGGTCTACAGCCCCCAAAACGACATAGATTCTACAACATTGTCCCTGTTATTTGAGTTAAAAATTATTAAATTAATGCTAAACTGAACTAAACAAGTCTTGAAACTTAATGTTATTACTCATGTTAAATTGTCAAATGATTGATGATATATAAAATTCTTAAAAAAAAAAAAAAGAAAAAAAAGGAACACTATTAACATTATTTTAACATGGATTAGTAAGAAACTAATTATATTTTAAATAAAACTGCATAAAATATTTTATTATTTCTTACTTATCTATTTGACGTTTCCTATTTATCAACAAATTTTCTTACTTTATTTTTCTTAAGGCTTATTAATTAACTTTTTCTTCAAACAGAATAACAAGATAATTAACTTTTTCTTCAAACAGAATGTTTGCATGGTTTACTGATCAAAGCAAAGTAAAACATGCGAAGGTTACGTGCCTAATGGGAAGAAAAGCTTTGCTGAGAACTTTAGGAAGATAACTGGCTCATATCCATAAAAACTCCATGCAGCCTGGCCATCTGTCAAGGGCAAATATCATTTATCCTTACATGGCTAAAGGATTAGTCTCAGAATTCTTTGACTGCACCTTTTTAGACACCATTTAATGCATTCTGATAGATATTAAATAATAGTGTCTCCTATTCTGTAAAGCTCTTCATATTTTTTCTATTAAAATTCCAATTTCTCAAATTTCTTTGACAAATCCTTTTTGCTAAGATAAATTAATTTTGTTTTTCAGCACTGGATGCAATTTTGCCACTCTAAGAACTCCACTAACAAAAGTTTCAGCAATAATTTTGTTATCAAGGACAATTAATCTCAAAATATCCCATTTGAAATTGTCTAAACCTAAATTTTGAAGCTTTTTTGCTCCTGTCCTTTCTTTCTGGATCAGAGAGGAGACATAAAATCTTATTAATGCCTGAAATCGAAATTCTAGTCAGATGACAGTGTCTTTGTGTCAGCATAGCAATGGAATCAGTAGATGACCAGGCTTCTGCTTTGCATCACAAACTTTGATCACATTATAAATTAAATGCCTTAAAAAGCAATCTTAATGCTTAATTCAAACTTCATGGTATTATTTGTTTATTTATTTTTTCTTAATACAGATCCCTTATTTTAAAGTTTAGGTGCTCATAAGTTTAGCATGGTTTACAGCTTGCAAGTTAAGATAATTTTTTAATTTTTATTTTTCATATACAGCTTTTACTGATACACAGACTGCTGCATTTTATACATGTTGTGTATTTTTGAATTTTTTTTTCACTTTGAAATTAATTTTGTTGAATTGGTTCTGGTAATCTCAAGCAGCTGATTGTATTAATATACATGGATTCTTTTGTGTATTGTTGTCCAGGATACAACAAGTGCTTATTCTATAATATATATGTAAGATAAAAATATGTAAATCAAAATTGTAACTTAAACTAGCAATAGCCTCTTAATTCCTACTCTTTATTCCAAAAAAGTAATGCCTTTTTTCTGGAATGTGTCATTTCTAGATGAATCCATCTCGTATCACTTGTGTATGCTGACTGATGATGTAGCTAATTCAGAACTTGAACTCAAAATTTTAAGAACTGAAACTTTGTCTTAATAAGCAACTTAAACCAAAACCTTCTCTTAGTGAGCTCAGAATAACTGAACACTTTTGCTTCAGCTCTCTTCCTGTTAAGATGCTGGTTTACTCACTTGGCATATTGTCCATTGTTCTAAAAATATAATTTGTATAAAACTGTGCGGTACACAGTGCACCCACAATGATGATGTGAAATGAAAAATAATGTATGCCCTCAGAATTAATTATCCAGGAATAAAAATATGTGTGGAATTAACAGCCTCGTCTCTCTTCGAGTGTCATCTTTCTACTACACAGTAAAGCATCTCCAAGTATTACAATGCACAGAACCATTTCAAATCCATTGCAGTTTTCTCTAAGTCATCCTATTACACGCACGCACTAATATCCAAAATTTTACCTGTATATATAAACATTATTTTTTTTCAAAATCTCATGACTAAAATTGAATGAATTTATCTAAGATGATATATAGCATGATAACATGCAAACACAAATTAAAAAATTCAACATTACAGCATGACGACACAAATTACTTTATGAAAAGAAAGAAAAAAATGCAGCAATAAAATTTTAGGGAAGAAAAGGAATACTTCGAAAACAAAGGCAGACTTCTTAATTAAGGATGCACTCTTTCTTAATTCATACATTACATATCCCAACACTATTTCATACTCTCAATATGATGGTTAATATTACTGGGGGAGTTAAAGCAATATTAATCAACATAACATTCATAAATTCGCAGGATTAGTTTCAAAAGTTTAAATACAGAATCCTTTTCTTCAGCTGCAGATGTGCAAGTGATTAAAGAAAAGCCAGCGCGAAAATAAGGTGATAAAATTAGAGGAAGGAAGTCAAGTTACTTGCATCATCTATTAATGAAAAATAAAATCTACTACAAAATAGTTTCTTTAAAATCTGAGGGTAAAGACATATTGGAAATGGGGGTAGTTAATGAGAACTGAAAGATTTTCATGATAAAATGTCTCTAGAAAATCTAATTTACCAATGGAAGATGTTTTTTGAATAATTTTGGCTAGAAATGGAAAATGTAATTTTATGATGAACAGTGATAAGCAACTAGGGATTTATGTGTTTCTTTTTTCTCTAACATATGCCTCATGTACCTTAGAACAAAATCTGAGGCCTCTCTTAGGTTGACCATTGTAAATTAAACCACCTTCGGGAAGGAATCCTGTATATACCCCAGGAGTTTATAATTTGCTTGACAGAAGAGAAAATCACCCAAAATTTGAATCTTTGTAAAAAATGTGCAATTTTATAGCTAATCAATGGAAATAAAGTCATGACAACAGAATTCTTCTAATCTCCTGAAATAGAAGGGTGCTTTTCATAGGTTTAGATGAGAATTTTTTAACCACTTGGTGAAATAATGTTAGGTGAAAAGCCTCTACTGACAGCAACTGCTTTTAAATCATTTATGATCAAGAGGCAATTTGGAAGAGCAAACTTGAAATGCACAGAAAACGAAGGAATAAAATGAAAATAACAAAGGAATATAAGGAAATAAAATGAAGGGATAAACTTCTGTTTAATCCCAAATGACATGATTTGAAGTGTGGTCGAAGGCAAACAGATGAAGGTTTATGGTAAACAGTAGGGCTGAAATTGGATATGCTGCATGTGACCGAAATGTCAAAGAACGGAGCAGAATTGGATGTCTCAAGTTCAAAAGTGAACCGAATGGCAGGATTAATGGAACACATTATTTAAATCATTTTTATTACTAGCAAACAGGCTGCCAACATGGCAAAACCACACACGTAAGTTTAAAATTTCAAATAATTCTGATTCGTTAGAACACATATAGATATCAGGAAGGTTAGGAATAAAAGGGTTTAGTCAAGGGACGCCCATTTAATCTATCCTTTCAGATATCTATATGCATTATTATGAATCAAAATTACTAAAAATTTTTTAATTTTATCATGTGCTTTCACTACGCTGAAGATACTTTAACCCTGTTAGATGGTAATAACGATGATTTGAATAAAATTCTTTTAATAATAAATTTTACTGATCCTGTCACTTAGCTTAAGTTTTTGTGCACTTCAAGTTTGCTTCTCCAAATCGACTCTTGATCAAGATCTGATTACTTTATTCACACAGTGGTTAAAACATTCTCATCAGAAAGTCATCTCTTGTTTTAAGAGATTGGAAGAATTCTGAATTGATAATTCTGTTGTCATTTCTTTCTTTCCATCGATTAGTCTACTTTTCAGTCATTTTCTCTTCTGTCAATAAAATTTTCAATTCCATTCTTAAGGACTCCAACCTGGATATGAACTCCTGGGGTATATACAGTGTAGTTCAATTTACATTGGTCAACCAGTTAATGATCCTAATTCCAATCCACTTCAGCCTTTAAGGAAATTATTTCATAGTTGTTTTCCTTTTCCATCAGTACAGTGCAAAAGTAACTTCACTTCTTTTCTGTCATTTTATCACTAACTTACCATTGGCTTCTCTTTCATCTATTGCTCTTCTGCAGATAAAGGCAGTTCTATAAAAACCTTTGAAACTAGTCCTGCAAATTTATGAATATTATGATTATTCTTGCTGCTCTAACTCTTCCAATGTTCTTTACTCATCAAGTTATTTTAACTCAAAGATAGTTAAGAGTTTTGAGGAAGTACCTCCATCAGTTTGTTCTTGAAAGTCACCGAGATCTCTAGGATGAAAATGCCCACCAGCTGCCAAGCGGTAAAGACGCTGAACACTGGTAGTTCGGTCCGAGGTTCGAATCCCGCGAACGGGCTGGCTGCATGGGCGTTTTCGTGGTTTTCCCCATGTGTAACGTGTATATGAGCCAGTTTCCCTTAGAAAGTCCTCCACGAAGGCATCCCGCCCTTTAGGCAGATAGCCCTCGTGTGCTTTGCTATAACTGAATAACCTAACCTAACCTAGGATGAAAATTTCATCAAGCAAAAGTTCTTGAATAGGTCCATCTTAAATTCTTTATAGAAACAAAATTAAAAATGGTTGTCTGTTAATTTATTTGCTTCATACTTTTTTGAGAAATTCACCAACAAAGTTAAGTTTAATGTAAAAATATACTAGCATAAAAAAAGATTCAGACGGTTTTATAACAAATTTGGCATAAGGTTGTAAGACTTGATCTTTGTATGTCTGGGCTGATAGGTTTTCTTAAATATGTACAGGAAAATGTCTACTGATCATTATTTTCCCCAAATAATCACACTGACAGCATTATAATGGGCACATTCCCAAATGTTGGTATGAATATTTTATCGCTCATGCTCTTTCTGGATGTAAGCATATACAGAATGAGATGTTAAAGCTAAATCTCAAATCATCACTAAAGGAAGACAAGTTCCTTGTTACAGACTTTAGTTTCTAAAGTGATGGCAGTTACAGACAGAAGCTGAACTTGTTTTTCCCTTTGTGATCCTGATCCCAAGGAAGTCTCAAAACATTTAAATTGCTTCCTGGCAGTAAAAATGGGAATAGGAATTTTCACCATCTCGCCATTGGGGCAATTTGCCACCAAGATACATATTTTTTATAACATGGCTATATTATATCTTGCCTATATTAAGCTTATTTAATTTTCCTATTTTTTAACTCCAGTTGCCTTAAATTTTAAAAGAAAAACTTTTGCAGTTAAACACATCATTTAGAGTTACTAAATATTAGCTAGAACCAATGACTTTTTTTAAGCACTAGTAAGTACCACTCACAGCCATAAGGTTTCATGAATTCTCTTTCATTTTCACTCAACAGTGGAATGTTAGCTCAGGACAAAAAAAACTTTCACTGTGTTTCATATAATTTATTTGCTCTCTAAAAGTCTACACTAATACACCCATCTTAGAGATGCAAATTGCAATGCAATAAAATAGAAATATAATCAATAAAAGTTTTTTTTAAAGGAGATAACTAAGTGAGAATATTAAAAAGAATGCTCATATGAAAAAAGAAGCTAATATCACAAAAATGCAGGAGAATTTGGTTTATATATGTATAAAGCTAAAACTTATTCAATTTTTGTAAAAAATTAATGCAAATTGCCACTTTGTGCAAGAAACAAATTGTAAAACATTATTTTTATATATGTATCAAAATTGTTAATTAATACATGTAATTCTAAACTATGATCAGTTTGAAAAGCAGACAGAAACTGATTAGAAGATATATTAATTTTAGATGTACCTTGGAAATATTTCCTACTGAAGCCTAATATAAGGAAGTGTTTGCAAAAGTTAATATTACATCATTTGACAGTTACTTCAGCCATGAAATTCTGAGTATTTGATACTGACGTAAGTTTTTAACCATGTAATTTCTTTATATATCACACAGTCAGAAACAAGTAATTATATATATATATATATATATATATTATAAGCAACTTTAATTATATACTTTATTTCTACTTGATGGCAAAAAGGCCCATAGCTAATCAGCTACTGATGGATTGTCCCAGAAAGGTAATGGCCCGAAGTCCTAGACCTACAGAAACTCTTGAAATGTTCAGCCTACCTGCCACTTCCATTATGGTTGACAAATCTAAGCCCCAAATAATAGTATGGCACCATAAAAATGCTTTGACTCGACACTGAAATCTAATCCTGACTTGTAGAAGTTCAGGAAAACACACTTTGTGCAATGCGAATGTCATGGTTTTGTTATGATGTCATGCCGTTATTTAACTTTTAGAATCAAACTGATCAAACTAGTTTGGATAATGGTTTTGGTTTATTTAATTATGTCAAAGCATATGACGGCAATCTGCCTAAGGAAAGAGATGTCCTCACGGAGGATTTCTAAGGAAAACTGGCTCACATATTCATTACACATGGGGAAAACCACGAAATCATCCATGCTGCCAGCCTGTTGCCTTGGAATCGAACCCAAGTTTGGATAGTGATAATTAGCAACAGATTTGCCTTTTGTTCATTCTTAATGCAACATTCTTACTTTAAAATGCAAAGAAAGATTATTTTTGATATCAGTACAATACAAACACACATAAAAATAAAAATTAATATTTTTTTTAACGCTCATAAAAAGTAGCTAACAGATGTGAAGAGTGACCTTACTTCACTTGAAGTAAAAGGTCTTAGATAATGAAATTATGCAGATAAATGATAAAACTGAATGCCAGAAGATTATTTCTGCGATAATTCCTAACATTATATGAAACATAAGCTTGAGTTCTTTTAAAAAACTTTTTTACTTTTTGTATTTTGGTACACTTAAAAGTTTCTCCAGGTTCTGCATTACATTTTTTTTAATAGAGATTTCTTTAGAATGAGCTCATTGGTATGTTTCTTTTTGCTTTTACTGAGATTACCTGAATTTCTCTTTTCAAATCTCATCATCATAGATCTTTTTATTTATGATTTAACTGCACAATTTCTTCCATTGCCCCCTTTTGAACTGAATATGGAAGAGATAACTAAATTAAAAGCTTTCCAATCCTGTTACGAAGAATTATACATATTGGCCTTACCTCATATCTAAGATGTTTTATTTTGTGATAGTTCTTAAAATCTTCCCTTTTAATTCAATAATTTTCATGTCAAGTCCTAAAAAAATAACATGCTTATAATGAATACTTTTGGATATGTATCATTCCTAACTTAAAGGTTTATGTCATTAAAAAAAAAATCAATCCTTCTATTCTATAGAAGTAATAGATTTGCCTTCTGTTCAAAAATAAATGTTTTTATGAATAAAAAATACATTGTGAAACTGCATCCTCTGGGAGAAAAATCTTAGAACTCTTCTGCTACTTTCCAATTTATAAAGCTGAATCTCACTCATATCCTCACCTTAAAATCTGATTTTGTTTACTCTTAAAATTTAAATGGGTAATCATTATAAAGCTTGCATTATTACAAAATTACTCTACTATAACTATACTGAAAACACAAACTAAAAACAAATGCTCAGAACTACCTCCGACTAAAAAATTCTCAATCATTTCAAAACTTTTTTCTCCCTTATATGTATATATATTTATACAGTGTGCCCATAAATGTTCTTACCTGGCCTTCATTTTTGGAATTGTTGATCAGATATACACAGTAGGTATAGCTTAATGTGATCATGTTTGTTCTTGACTATTCTGATAATGCTACCAAATGATAACATTAAATGACGAGGAAAAATATCCTTCAAAATACCAATGGAATTTAACTAATTCAAAACAAATACAACTAGAAACATATAAATATGTAATTTCATAGTATTTTAACAAGGCTAGGAATCATTACTAGTGGATTGTCTGCAAGTGTTACAAAAACGTTTACGAAATGTTTTAGTGTTTCGAGAAATTATTTGACAGATGTTGTGCCCCTAACCTTAGTAATCAGAGGGTATTCCTCATCTCAGTATTTATGGGAAATTCACCGATTTCATCATTATAATAAAGTTTATCACACAATGTGCTTGGATTTGCTTCAGAAAGCAACTAGCAAATATCATCTTCTATCATAAATGTTGACTCCTAAATTTTCCAATTAATATCCACTCATGTGTTAACTGCTTTAAATGTATCGGAAAAGTGCCTAACGGGAACATCTGGGACCGATGACCCTGTACCCATCTGTCTTCCAACTTTTTTGCTTTTGTTGAGATTCCAACGCCCCCTTGCATACAGCCCTGATGTATAACGCAAACAAAAAAAACTTATATATCTTGAATTTTTAGCAACTTGATTGCATGAGATATGTGTTAAACATTTGTTAAAACATAATTTATATCCCCTTCTTAACCACCACAACTACATAAAAAATTATATAAAAATTTTACAATAAAATAAATATAACTTTGTGCCATTTCTGACGAGTCAAATTTTTTCAAACATTTTCTTACTCGACAGATGCAACAGTCCTTTTCTTGAAATTTTGAATTTTACAAATCAGAATTATGAGAAAAATATATAGAAAAAGCATTATGTTTTAATAACGCCCAATATATGATGATGTGTTAAAATGTTACGATATTTTAGGTAATCATCTGAGAAAATGTGTCAGCAGTCATATCACAGCTATTTAACTTGCCAAGCAAAGCCTTTGAGCTCCGTTTCAGGATGATTTTAAGCATGCATTTTGTAAACTGTTACAATGCGTTAATTTACTGCTGTTCTTGAAGAATACACAGTATTAAGTGTTTTCCCACTTGGAACAAAGATTTTCCTACTCTAGAATAACCAACATATAACTGGCAGTGTGAAAAACATGGACTTTGTAGATCAAGCCCAACAACCTTTAAAGACTGTCCTTGTGCCTTGTTGATACTCATTGCAAAACTTAAAGATATTGGGAATTGAAGCCGTTTAAAATTAAATGGTACATCATATGGTATGATGGGAATTCTTGGGATGAACACATCTTTTCCTAGTGCATGGCTAGTCATAATAGTCGCTTCAATAACATTTTTCATGAGCTTCTTGACAGATAATCTTTTATCATTGCAGAGTGAAGGGGGATCCAAATTTCTTAACAGCATTACAGGTGCACCAACTTTCAACTCCAGAATATGCGAAGCTACTCCAGTTCTAAAGAATTCAAAAATTCATTTGAATAAGTTACAGCCTTATCTGTAGAACACACAGTACCAACTGACTTGTAAATTTGAATGCTGCCAGGCAAACTGTGCTAGCAGCTCTCACTGTATAATTTTTTTGGTGCAAGAATGGCTCTTTCACACAGCCATTGGTGAAGTTGGAAAATACTGCAAGTAACAGGTCTTGGTGGCTTTCCACAATGTTTCCAATACACTCCAGTGATATACATCCATCTTGGTTATCTGGTGGAAGAATCCATTTCTAAGTTTTAGCAAATTCTTGAGCTGTAGTATCTCCATTAATACGAACTCTCATATTAGTTCTAAGATAAAGTCTCTGAGTTTCATTCCAAATATATGATGATTTTAATCACACATGCATTTCATCAGCTCATGTCAGTTATGGAACAACGAGTAGTGTCAGTCGAAAATCTCTGCAAGTACCAATGAAATGTCTCCCATTCTTTTATTGTCATGTCTCAGGTCTCGCAAAATTACATCAAGGGCTTCGAACGCAGCTTGGTGAGACATGTACATTCATTCCACACAATTAACTTGCATTCTTGTAGAACTTTTACTTTGCTAGAACTTCTAGAAATATTACACGCTGTTGCTTTGGTATTTCCCAAATTTAATGGTAATTTAAATGTTGAATAACCTGTTCTTCCTCCCATTAGCAATGTAGCAGCAATTCTGGATGATGCAACAGCCAGTGCAATGTGTTTCTTAACTCGTACTCTTGGCAGCAAAAGATTAATGAGAAATGTTTTCCAGTACCACCTGGTGCATCAATAAAAAAAAAAAAATACCACCATCTTGATTCAAAACTGCAGTCATACTTGTTTCAAATGCTTCCTTTTTATCTGGAACCAGTTTCTTTTCATGTTCGAAGTATTTTGTAAGTTCTTGCAAATTGTAATTCATTTTATGACAAATTTCACAGCATTGCTGGTTCACATTTCGTGTTGGTTCAGATAACCCGAATGACTGCAAGTTTTGTCCACCTAAGAAGTGAATTTTGTCATCAATCATGATAAGGACGCTATTGAAGATGTCTTTGTCATAAGCAAGATTCATATTATTCTGCTGAAGTCTTCATTGATGCAGTAAGTCTTCAGACAGGCTATTCTTATGATTTGATCACAATTGATGAGGATTTGACATGGCACATGTTTGTAACATAACAGAAAACAGATTTTGTAGCATTCGTGAGGAGCGAGTCACAGCAGTTTCTTCCAATGTTGAATTCCAGTGTTCATTATTTTCCAAAAGTCCTCTAACTTGGCAAGCTTCTTTAAAAGTTTTGCACACTTTTCCTTCAACTGTTTGCAATTCTTGAAATGACTGCGGCTTTGAATTGCATACAACAACAATCTCAGGTGAAAACATTCCAAGTTGTTTGGATGTACGGTATACAGTCAACTTGATTTCAGGATGATCAAATACACTGGTTCCAATTTTATGCACCTCATTGATACTGATATATCTTCAAATTTCATACTGGTGAACTTCATTCATTTAATTTTCACTAGTCATTACATCAAAAACAGCCATGTCAGATCCTTTGTTTACATATTTACATATATATACTTTATGGACTTCACTGAATTACAGTGCTCAACGTTTAGATGAGCACTGAAAATTTTTGAGAGAAGAGGACAATAGGGAACAATACCTCTATTGTCCACTAACACTTCACTCCTTCGAACATTGATCTTTGCTGTAAATCCCCCGTCTTCTGGCTGCCTCCAACAATAAAGTGGATACCCATTTTGTCCTGTCTAGGTTTCTCTCAGAAAATTATGTGGGTATCTTTCAATACATTTTCCATTCATCATGTACGGAGAATGAGGATTGATGAGTCAACACGGGTATGGACCATCTGTGTAGCTACACACAAACAATGTGGATCTTCATCTAGATTTCTGCACTAATGAATTTGACTCTCTGAACATGGATTGTTTCCTTGAGCCATACCAGAATGTGGGCATAAGGGAGCCTTCGTTTCTGCCATTCAGTTGTATACATGTGACACTGAACGCTGCCAAAAATCTTTGCCTTGACAATGAGGTTCATTGCAGTCTTTTGCTTTCGGTGAAAAACCTTTGCAAGTAAATCATGGTGGTCTTGTGGCTTTTGTCCTGGAACGAGTTCATTCTTGATTTCATCACAAGCTGAATTACATGTGAAGGTAATAGAGATTAGGTCAACCATAAATACACACATAAGTCATTGCATCTTGAGTTCTTCCATGCACATATCTTGGACTTCTGGTGAAGGTGGATGGCAAGATAAGTCGAATGATGTTAGTGACGTTTCCATCACTTATCACAGCATTTCCAAGATGAACATACTTGTCCACTCTCAGTGCTCTTTGATTATGTCGTATGTATCTTAACCTTTCTGACTCTATTTTTGCATACACATCAACTATAAATTGTTGGAAAGGGGCTCTGCATCGCAATATTATATTGAAATAAGAGGACTGCACCATAATCCTGAATGCATAAAAATCCATCGCAGACATCCTTTTTTGTGATGCTAATCCAGTAGTTGAGTTAATTTGATACAGTTTGAAATGGTATCCACCCATTCCCTGCTGAAATATTAAAGGGTATTGTAGAGCATCATAAGATCTGCATGTATCTGCAATTTTCATAACATTACTGTTTTGCAGTTCCAAAACTACCTGTATATCTCTCACTCCATGCTGTTCCCCTGCCATGATAATTGCAACTTTTGACATTGCTGGAAGATTTGTATTTTCTCAGATGTTCACCAGGTGGGGTTCTGTCTGCCAAAATTACCAACTTTAATTCAGGTGTAAACTTTTCCAAGGCCATTTTGAAACTCGTGATATAAGTATTTTCTCGATGCAGCATTTCTTGTAGTTGGAGTACCCGTTCTCTTCTTGCTTGTGGAACATTTCTATAACACTTTTCTGCTTGCTTCCCTTCATCACTTATAAAATAAACCTGCAAGAATTTAAGACTGGTTGCTTGGTAAAAGATGAGCACTTCCAATACGATGACAGACTTGTCCCCATATCTTAAATGTTGGCATGAAATCACATTCTCTGATTTCTTTTAATCCCAAAAGATGTCATTTGGAGGCAGGGATTGTAAAGTTGGATGTTTTCTTGAAAATGTTCGGCTTCTCTGAAGCCTTCGTTCAACAACCTCTGTAATATATTTGGAGGATCCATCAATGGCAATTGAACTTTTCCAACACTGCAACACATACCTTGAGTTTCACTTTTCCACTTCATGGCTGCACAGTACTGGCATCTGTTTGACATTGATCCAATGTCACATGGTGGATCAGAATCATAATCCAATGCTGGATTACAGGAGAACATTGCATTTTCTTTTTCTCTCCATACCTGCAACCGAGCAGCAGCAGTAGCAAATCAATCACATTGCAATCTTCTTTCTCTTTTTCATATGTTTCCCTAGCTCTTGCTGCTGCTCTTAAAGTCCTATCCCTTTCTTGCCTTTTTTCCCTTTCTTCAGTCATTTCCCTTGCCCTCACTGCTGCTGTAGTAATCCTATCATTTTCTCGTCTTGTTTCTTTTTCTTCAGGCATTTCCCTTGCTGTGCTGTAGCACTCCTATTATTTTTTTGCCTCATGTTTCTTTCTTCGGGCGTTTCCCTTGCCCTCACTGCTGCTGTAGCACTCCTATTATTTTCTTGCCTTATGTTTCTTTCTTCGAACCTTTTTCTTGCTGCTGTTCTAAAAGTTGTATCCCTCTCTCGTCTCGATTCTCTTTCTTCAGATGCTTAGTTTGCCCAGGATGATTCTCCATGTTCTCTATCACTTGCTTGTCTTGCACGCAAACATTTGGCATACTTTCAAGAATCTTCCAGGAAAAAATTCTGAAACTGTATATATAAATGGACGCAATTTTATCACTTCTCTCTCAACAAACGTCCAGTATCCAATAGAAACATTAAATTTAAAAATTGCACAGAATTATCGCCCTTATTTTTCCAAGTGGTAACAGTGATATATCAGCAACAATAGCTGCATGCCGTTGTTGCTGATCGATTTGATGCGATTTCATCAAAAAACATAAAACAAAAAACTCTTTCGAATTTTGAAAAAAATTGCTTCAAGGTGCACTGGCTCTTGTCTAAATGCACCTATGTACTAAATTTTGTAGCCCTGTAGCTTATGCGCAGCACAAACAAAAGACACACAGACAGACAGACTCTTTCTTTATATATATCATTAAAAGTGTTTGAGACATAAAACGATTTTTTATTGTCTTTTCTGCAGTTCTAAGACATGCTCAGTAAGTACAGCACATCTAGGAAGTTAGTTTTTCTTGCTAATTCATTCACACTTACATCCATATCCTTTACATTATACAAGACTCTAATACTCATAACATGGCAATTATTCTTTCATACTCCAATAATCCATATATCAGATGGCTTATAATTCTAATACTGACATTCTAATAATCCATATATTGCACATATTAAGGCATTTGTTAGCAAACACAATTTCATTAATAATAATGGCATTCTAATGATCCATATATTGCATGGATTAAGGCGTTTGTTAGCAAACACAATTTCATTATGTTTAAGTGAGACATTAGGCACTGTCAGTTAAAAGAAAGATAGTTAATATAACGTTCTTCAGTTCATTATCCCACTTCAAAAGCCATTCACTAAACTTGCTTGCATCACCCATACTTTGAATTATACCTACAATCCATTGGTCAATTATTCCCTTTAAGGCATCAGGGATCCCCCCCCAATTACTTACAATTTTCTTTTTTACCCTTTCTACACATATTGATGATGCATAAAAGTCCCAATCCTCCAATATTTTATAACTTTTTGAACTTTCAATTTTAAATATACACATATTTTGAGATCATAAAACTGTTTTGTCCATATTATAAATAATTCCAGGATAGACCTTCACAGAAAATTTGTTTGATAACCATGTCTCTGCAACAGATAAAGCAACTCCTTTTGCTTCACTATTAATGCATTTGTAACTAAAGATTTTTTCCAATGTTTACAATTTTAAATAAGTATACATTTTGTGGTAATGCACAAAAGCATAAACTTGTTCTGGCCAGCACTATAAATATTTTCAGGGCAACAATTTGTAGAAAATTTATTCAATTCAACAACCATATTCCTGCAGCAGCTAAATGAGCTTTTTTTGCTTCTTCACTAATAATGTATTTTCTCAAGAATGCTAAATTCCATGACCTAAACCAGCCAAATATTGCTATATCATTTCCTCTAATTTTAAGGTTTATTTTTCAGCTTTCTGGCACATCAATGGACTATTGACTATAACATTTATGTTAACAAATTTCTGGAAATCAAACCTTCAGTGCTTTCTCAGCATTGCAATTTTTTCTACTACACAACCGTTCAATGTTTTCATCTTGATTTTGCTTTGGTTTTTAAACAGTATTTTCATGATTCTTTAAAACCTTAATAACAGCAGTTAAAATATTTAAACATTCCGAAGACTGAGTTTTGGGAGAAGATAGTAGTGTCTAAATAAATCAACTTTCCTTAGTGTCATATCATTATGCATTTTATTAATTACTATCCACCATTTTAAACTGATCATAAAACAGTAAAAGTGACTATAAATGATAAAAATATCTAAAGTAACAAAATAGAATAATAATAAAAAATGACCGCTTCCTAGGACAGAACATTAATCAAAACGTAAAGCTCAAAACATCGTAAAGTGATTTTTTGGTGCATGAAAGAGAGATATCTAGAATTCCAGCCTGATTAAATTTGCCAGTTCAGCAGATCTCCGTAAATCTTGGAAAACAAGTTCCTTTAACAAATACGATAGAAATTAAATAGGAAGAGAATATGTTGATGTAAAATTTAAAATTAAAGAAAAAAGAAACTTTAGTTTGGTGTGGATTTCCCCTAGGAAAAAAAAATCTGGAAAATCTTGCCCTCATAATTGATAGTCATTCAAAATCTATGCGAAACTAAGGTTGCTTTTATGCTTAATTTTAAATAGTTAACTAAAAAATTCTGATGTATACACATGAAATATTAAATTATACACATTTTTCCTGCATTTCATTTAAACATATTGAAATAACAGCTGACGAATTTTGAATTAAATCTACTTCATCGATAGTGCATAAACCACAACAGAATAAATGCACTCTTTAAAGTTCACTATATTTATTTACTATAGCGACACTTCGGCACTAGGTTCACTTAACAGCATTACATCTCATTCATTTTATACCTCACAATGCACAAAAATTATATCATCTGAAGAACTACCAAAAGTTCTATTCAAATGATATAATAAATCTAAAATGATAAATTTAAAGAAATTAAACAAAAAAGAAAGTTTTTCAGACAATTCAGTACCGCTTACCTAATGTGCATGCGCTACTAATTAATTCAGTGTCATTTCACGGCAATAAAATAATAAAAGTTCAAAACATTTTCATTAAAAATTGAAAAATATAGAAAAGCATAGAACACCAAGTACAGTTAAAACAATTAACAAAAATGTACAGTTTCTATACACAAACAAAGCTAATAACTTAAATGATAATTCAAAAATGAATTAAGCATATTTTAATTCGCAAAAATAAAAGATGTTACTTTGCCGTTGCAAAGCTTAGTTTCTCTAGATTGGGAACATTTTCACTATTCTTCTAAGTTTCAAATGTAAACAAATATGGCGGCTATGGTTATAAAAAAATTAGGCTTAGCTGCACTTAAAAAAACTTTTAAATTGTTGATAATTCCACAATTATTGCATGCAGGTTAACTAAAGGCATAAAACTCTTAACCAGAACAACATAATTCAATCATTTTTAAAAAAAATGCACAATTTACAAACATATAATAATAAAGAAACTGAGCTCATTGAGCCGAGTAACAGAGCGGACATAAATATGTTTATATACTTTTGTGCGGCCGATGGCAACGAAAATGGAAGGTGCACATCTAGATGTAGAAGTCCTATATACAAAATTTTAATTTTCTGAGGCTATTCGTTTTAAAGTTATGTGAGATGCATACATACATACGTATGTACAGATGCCACGAAAAATTCTCTTCAGAATTCATTTTAAATCAGTTTTATAATTTTTTTGGGGACAAAGTCCTTTATTTGGTCTTCATGTACAGATGTCATGCAAAAAACATTATTAAATTGCATTTGATAGCGGTCAAAATGGATATTTTTGTTTAAATATGATACCTGAAATTTTTGGCGATTACAATACTTCCTTTTTACTTCATACAAGGAAGTAATAAAAACCAAAATGTTTGGCAAGTGAATCTCTACTTCTCAACATTTATCTGTCATGAGCAATTTTTTAAATCTTTTTTTACCTAAAACAACAACCTCATTTATTTATTGCAGTTTATAAAAATCCATTCTATAACATTTTGATCACATTAACTGAATTGTTGATCACAATAAGAGATGCATTTTTCATGTTTTCGTACATGAATGGGCAGGACTTCACCAATTCAATAAAAATATTTGAATGATAATATTAATTGCAACTGCATTAAGTGCAACCATCTACATTAGCAATAATAAGAATGCTTTAAATGATACAAAGATTCATAATTTTAAACTTAAATACAACATCTAAGTTTCACATGTTTCTCCAGTTCTTATACTCACATTTAGGAAAATGTTTAACTCATTCTCAAATGCAAAATATAAAAAGTGTGACACCTGTTATGTGAAAAACTGACCCATATAGCACTTCCATGCATATTATATTGAAAAGCACTGATCAATATTATTTTTTGCAAAGAAGATACCTTATTCACAAAATCTTACAAAATTTTTGTTCTACGAAACACAGGCTGTCAGTGTTGTCATATTGCCAATTGGTAACCTTATTTGCATAAATTAAAAAGTTTTAATTCAATGATTTTTAGATTAGGATTCTAAAGTAATAAAACTGCATGAAAATATTAATAGCATATTCCTTGTGCTTCAAAACTTATAAACTATATATGCGAAAATTCATCTGGTATACCAACTGTAACAAATTACAAATATAAGAACACCATTAAATAGAATTAAAGAGGGCGACAACCTAGAATTACTCTTACTTATTAACTGACATTTCAAGACAAGTTGAATGATGTCAAAAATTGCAAATTTTAAAATTAAACACCCTGCTCACTTTTTTTCATACAGGACTCTTAACTTTTATGCTTTATTTTTTGTAATGAGTATAACACTTTCCTAAATATAATTATAGGAAGTGGGGAACATACAAAAAGACAGATTTTGTATTTAGTATAAATTCAACTTTTTCTTTTTAAATTTAAAAATAAGAAAATATGAATATTTGCATCACTTAAAACATTTCTGTAATTTAAATGTCTATGACCAACAGCTGTAAAAATAAAGGTGGCGTAAGATCTTTTGTGGAAACAGGACACAGTGCATATAGTTATATTTGTGCGTGAGAGAAGATAACATTTACAAGTAAGTGGTACATAATATATGATTATTCTAATCAAATGAAGCCTTTGACATGCTACATCTTAGCAGATTACATATTAATCACTAAATTTCAACTTCTACATATCTGGATACCATGACAGTATCTTGACTCAATTTTTTCTATGCTTTATGATTTCTTATACCAGATTTAAGACATATTCATTTAAAGTACTAACTAAAAAAAAAATTGGTTTAATAAAATTTCATGTCAAATGCCAAGAAAAAGAATAATAATTAAAAACTAGAAACCAATCACACGGATAGAGTGCTTATCTGATATAAATAAATGCTTCAAGAAAAAGATTACCTTGTGTATTGTCCCCTTTTTTAACTAATTTTTATCATCCAAAAATCGACAGAAGATAATTATGCAAATAATTTAATGAGGACCGGTATTTGGCAGTTACTGCCAAAAGAAACAGGCGGAGCACAGGCTCAGACCTGTCTCGTCAGCCACTGGTACGACAATTTCAAGGCAGACCATGTACAGACGCTTAGGGCAGATTGGTCTATATGCTCGCAGACCTGTCAGATGCTTTCCACTTACTGCAACTCACTGTCGCCTGCGGTTAGCCTGGAGTAGAGAGGACACCGCAACAGTGGGCTTGTGTGATGTTTCCGACGAGTCCAGGTTTAGCTTGCAGTCTGATTCTCGCCGGACTTTCATATGGAGAGCTCCAGGTACCCGTTACCACCAAGAAAACATCACTGAACAACACCGTTACAGTGGTGCAGGAGTGCTCGTTTGGGATGGAATTATTCTGGGTTCCAGAACTGACCTGCAGGTTCAAATTGGAACCATGACAAGCCAAATCTATCGGGTCGTCATTCTGGAACAACATGTACGTTTGTTTTGGGGCGCCATGGGCGCACAATTTGTGTTTATGGATGACAACGCCCATCCTCACCGTGCAAACATCCTAAGCGAATGCCTTCAATCGAAGGATATCACCCATATGGACTAGCCAGCATTCTCACTGGACCTGAATCCAGTACAGCACGTGTGGGACATGTTTGCGTGTGGACATGACGTGTGGGACGAGTTGCAGCCCGTCAACCTCCTCCTACAAGTCTACTGGAACTTCGGAGAGCATTGTTTTTTGAGTGGTGTAATATCCCCCAAGATCAGATCGATAATTTGATACTCAGCATGCCAAGGCGTTGTACGGACTGTATTGCATCATCTGGGAGACATACAATGTATTAACAATCATACCAACCATGTAATATTGGTTTTTTGGAAATAGGTTCTTTTTTTTATAATTTGCTCCAGGGAGAAAAAAATCGCTAATTTTTTTAATAATATCAAACATATAGCATCTTTTTTTGCTCTTTACCTTTTGTTTAATAAATAAGCTTTACAAATAAGTCAAATTTGTTTTGCTTCTAACTCTTCCTTTGCCTGATTTTGCATTATCCCTAATTTATGGATATGAGTGTATTTTAGTTCACAGTGTCGCAAAATGTGCAAAAAGTAGCCCAAATTACATCACTACAATGGAGTCAACCCACTAGCACCCCAAATACATCATGAATTAACTGCATTTTTATTTAAATCCATCACATTAAAAATAAAAATAATATTCTTAAGAACTGCATCTATTGTTTTTAAATTTAATTAATAACAGAAAGTTAAATTTGAAAGATACATGTCTTACATTCTGTTGACTGGCAACAGGCTTGAATGAAAAGTAAAACAGCAGCATTTACAGTGAAACTACAAAGTGAATCATTGCAAAATATTGTGCCCAGATTTAAGTCTTTTGGGGCTTAATGGGGGAGAAAACCTCAATCAATTCCTACCTCTAATTTGTTTCATTAAATGTTTTTTTCAATGTAAGTTGTTTAAGTAATTTCATTTTGTGTGTTAATACTTCCCTTTAGTTTCATAGTCAGACATAATTTGCTACTCAAGCTCTATAACTGTTGCAACCAGAATTCCTATTAAGTAATCAACTGAAATTTTTTCATTCCTAATTAACATCTTTACCATTATCTCCAAAATCAGTGGTGATATTTTTTGGATTTAAAATCATACATGTATTTCATTGTCTGTTCATTGACTGATAACTGGTACATTGCCATTGAAGCTTTCTTCCCTGCTAAGTCAATGAAAGGAAACTAATATATGCAACATTCTTCTCCAAATAAACATTACTTTTGTTGTGTACAGGCTAGATGTTAATAAAATGCTGCCCCACACAAGCATACAGGAGCTGAAAATGATGATTCACTACCCAGCAAATGTTTGAAGCCAAAACAACATGCATGCATAATTCAAAAGAAAAGTTTTTTTTAAAGAAAATTTTATGAGAGGAGTGGATAATAAATTACTACGGTTATTGGATGTGCATAGGGCTTTGTTCTGTAGTTAAAGCAAAGTAACCTCTTCAGCAGTAATAATTGACTTACTCATATGCCACTGTAAATATTAAATCTGTTAAGAAATCTGAGAGAATATATATTATTCACAATGCTGAGCTTAGTAGTGATGAAAGAAAGAAGGTGTTTAAAACAAAATCAAGTTTGATTAAGCTTAAAATGAGAGTTTTAAACAATTTTCTAAGAATTCCAGATACTATTAGAGTGAAATCACTGAATTTTAATGTAATTATTTTTCTGAGTAATTAAAAACATTCATATATTGCATATATTCTTTTTTCATATGAATGTTTCTCAGAGTTTAAACAACTGAACCTGCATTCTAAACTTGCTGATCTCTAAAGATGCTTTTAGAAACTATTTCTAGATTATTAGCTATATTACTTTTAAAATTATTAACCATAATTAGCTTTTAAAAACTATTTCACATGCAATCTGTACACAGAAATAAAAACTGTAGATTTCATTATACTATAATAGACCTGTTTGCATGACTTCAGTATGTTAGAACATTTCTGAACCTTTTTAAGTTAACTGTAACATTTTAATTACCATTTACTTATAATAGTATTTAAACATAAGTTGTTACTGCAATCATATATAAACAAACATTTGAGAAAAATCACAGAAAATTATAAAAAATAAACAAAATTATTCATACAGAAAAACAAAAAAAAAAAAAATCGTCCTCCGATTACAACGAATTTAAAGATCTATAATTTTTTGTTTATTTGGCAAATAATATTAACAAGAAGATTGTTGCAGTTCTTCTTCAATTAGAGTTCTAAATCAGTCGAGTTAAGTCAGAGCGGTGAAACAACCTAAATTTATTTTTTATTACCCTTATAGATGAAAATCCCTTCACATAAATATGTTGTGGTGAAGGGGGCTATTTTTATTACTGTCTTGTATAAAGATTGATATTCATTTTTCATTTTGATTCAAAATTTATTTATAGACATTGTTGAAAAACTAGTTTTTAACAATCTGAACTAATCACGAGAAGGGACTTATAATATTTATTTAGATCCAATTTACTACAGTCACCTTTTTGAGAGGGTTTATCCACAAATTCTTTTCACACATGGTTTCTTTTCAGATGGGAAATGCCTGTGGAAACTATTATTTAAAGATCATAAGTATCAGCCAATGGTTACATTTAACAGTGATAAATTTAAATCTTGTTGTGAATTAATTATTAAATATATCAATATTATTTACTTTATCCAATCAAAAATTAATTATTTTCTTAAATCCATTTACTTTATTAAATAAACATATATTTCAGTTCCTTCATTGATATATGGAAATATATCATGTAAATATGCTAATTTTGCAACCTATTCTATATCAGACAAATGAATTCTCAGAGGATTTTTTTCCTGTATTAAAAGTATTTCCACTCCCATCCTTAATTCAAAAAGCCTGCTTAAAGTATTGTCTTGCAAAGCTATCAAACTTCTGCATACAACAATAATTGTTCATTCTCTGCACTTATCTCCTGACAAAATGCTGTGAATAATCTACTGTTTAGAATGTTTTTTTTTTTGTAAAATTAATAACTTTTATGCATTCCACTAAAACGTTAATTCAATTCTGTGGAGAGACTTTTCACTGCTAAATACTGTCTGTGGATTATAGAGTGCATAGTTGTTAAACCAGAATTGGCTACCTGCTGAATTCTTTAAGTAATGACACATCTGCGAATCATATTAGCTACTTCATCAGTACATACACCTGTGCAGCTTTTCCATTCTAGAGCGTGTTTAATAATATAAGAAATATGTGCATTAAAATTTTCGTCACTTGGTGTGTATGAAACCAATTCTATACAGCACAATAATTCTTTTACTTCCTCTAAAATAAAATTAATATGCATTAATAATTTTAGAATTAATAATAGAAGAATAATTAGAATTAATAATTTTTAGAAACACTGCATGATTTCATCAATTTGTATCATAAAAAATTTGATTCCTTCATCTTGTGTATTAACTGGTTTTCCACTTCTGATATTATTTTCAATTCTTCTTATAGTAGGATTAAGTAAGGGAATCAATTTAATTTTATCATCAGCCGAGGATCCAAGTACTTCTAAACAAACATCTTTTAAGACTGTTATTAAATTTTCTCCAGGGGTAAATGATTTTTTGGTTTTTGTAATCTCAGGGTGCAACTAGGTATAAGCATTTTAGTAATGACTTATTCTGAACAAAGTTTTGTTTAAATGCTTTGTTTGTTATGCTAATTCTTGATTTTTACACTAAAAATATATGCATTGTTTATTTCCCAGCTCAGAATGTTGCAAAATTTCTTATAGTTTTATAGCATCATTTATAAGAACTTCATGGCAAATGATACACATCGGATGCCGTCCACAGATTTCAGCCAAAAAATAAATCCATATTTTAAATACTGATAGCTGAAGTGCCTTAAAAAAGATTCTTTCCCTGGTGGACACCCAAGCTTTGTTTCCCTATCAGTTTTTTGAGATGTTGAACTGGCACTAAAAAATTCAACAGTGTGCTTTGTTTATCGTTCATGTTATTAAGGGATGAAAAATAATATTTTCTTAGTGCCTATACAAATATTAAAAATAATCACTAGACTTACTTCTACATTTGCCAAAACCAGTTAACCCATTCACTGCCGACTATTAGCACACAGTCTATAATTCAATGCTGACTGAAAAATCCAGTATAAAATTAGTGTCTGGGGAACTAACTCAACATCATAAATGCTCTGGCTTTAAAGCAAATGTACAGAGATTTAGGGAAAGGAAAGCACTCTGCACGGGTACTACCTCTGAATGTTCTCGAAAATGTTTGCTACTTTAGGGAACTACTTCACTTACACAGCTGTGTGCAATTTATTTTTCTGCATAACAAAATTATTACAACCTTTTCTCTGCTATAAGCACGTTGTCAAATTTTACAGAAAAAGTGACAAATAACACTCCAGTGATGCCAACCTTCAAAGAGAAAATTATGGCATCAATTTAAAAAAAATTTTAAAAATTAAAATTTTTTTTGAATAAAATGTTTTTAATGTGAACAAGTAAAAACTTCTCAGGACCGGTCAAATATTTCTGTGGATCAACAGCTGAAAATTCCTGCATTAGAACTTATTTAAAGAATTCCCATTAAATTCCTCTTGCAAATCAAGAAAGTCATGATTCATTTAGTTCCATTTTATACATCATAAAACATCCATATAAATGTCAAAATTTTCATCATCTTGTTCACAAAATTGCTCTTAAAATCATCTTTTTGCATAATCTTTTGACTATGCTTTCAGCAAAGCTAAAGAAATTAAAAACACAGGTCAAATATTTATTTTTCAATTACTAAAATACCCTGTCAGTTTATATGTCTGGGCTACAGGCTACCTACAGGCAAATGGATAACATTAACAACATTAGTCTGCCATACTTTGATTCAGGGCAGCTAAGCAGGAGAAAGCAGGATACGCTGAATTTTTCGAACTTCCTCTCATATGTAATAAGAACATGAGCCTATTCACATTCTCTAAAAAAAGATAAACAGATCAAAAGCCCTTGAATATTTTTTTGTAATACATTATCTACATATCTAATCTACTTCACTATAAAATATGAGTATGGAAATTTTTCACTTATATGCTGTCTAAATACACTAATTGGGGAGGTTGAAGGCAGGGAAGAGAAAAGAAAAACTTCATACAATGACAGCTGCAAAAGATATTGCAATTTTTAATAGTTGCACATGCTCTTCTACACGATTTATCATCTGCCATGAAAAATAAAATGCAAGATATCACATGCCTACCTCAGTACTGAAAAACATTATTTCTACATTTTACTGGGCTATTAACCTCTTAACTGTTGAGTTATTTTGATGATTTGCATACATAAATTGTCAATTTTTTTATTGCAAAAATCAAATGTTTGCCATGCAATCAAAATATAAAAAGAAAAGCTACGCATTTTTAACATAAACCTCTATCCTTTGAAACCTTCAGTAAAGTGCTGCCATCTATTGAACTGAAGCCGAAATAAACTTCTCACAATATATATTCGGGTATAACAAACAATATGATGCACTAAAAAAAAATTACCCCGAGTAATAATTGGGCGTGACATTTTGGACCACCAGTGCTATGCCCGAGATTATTTCAGGTATGACAGAAGGTTAAAAAGTTAATTTATAACAGCTAATTGTATAATTAAACTATTTTGCCACATACATTTTTATGTAGCATTCATTTGGGAAATTACGGTATGTTTAATTTCAAAATGAATGTTCCAAGCCTCACAAGAAAACTGAGTTTAAAGATCAAGTATGCATGAGAAATAACAAAAGCAGATAAACTGTATCAGAAAACTAGGAGGATTGGACTAATAAAGTTTAGACTTCATTTTGAAGTTTCAGGAAAAAATGAGAGATATATTAAACAAAATCTAAGTGGGAAAACTAAAGAAATATGCACATGCGAGCAGATATTCTACCTTAGAGGACAGCAATTAATATAGAAAGATTTAAAAAAAAATGATAACCGACTTCTGAAAATTTTCCAAACCTTTTAAGCTCACCAACAATATGTATTAAAAAAACCTAAAATGCTGAAAAAATAATGTCACACTTAAAATCCATTGATATTTATACATCAAACATTTAAAAACTGTAAAAATGATGGTCATTGTTATTCAATTTCACACTATTATATTACATAAACATTTACTTGCCAATATTAAAATAAGATAAAAATTTTAAGCTTCAGTTCTTTTCTCCTGCTTTTCCTCAGTGGACACTCTTGTAAGTATGTTATTCCTACATTTTAAATTGCAAAATAATTAGATAATAAATCATTAATTTTGTTTTGTGATTTTCATAGCAAGGTAATCACAGAATAAAATTTTGTAGCTTTCAGTAGCATAAAGATCCCTAATATACACATTTTCTACTTAAGGGTTTGCAGAGAATTACTTGAAAATCACATTTCTTATCAGTGAATACTTATCAAAAATATATTTAATGATTTTCTAGCAGTAGCAACAGCAACCTAATCACAGTGAGATACTATTCCTGAAAACTTTTCGAAGTAAAAATTGCCGTGTATTCATGAAAAAAAAAAATAAATACACAGATACTTACAATTTTCTGAGTTTTAAAATCATTTTTATTTTAATCTTAGGAATATTTTGAAGGAAAAAGTAAAAATGAATGTTACATTTTCATTCACATACATTTGTTTCTTCATACTGAAATACATTCTCTTTTCGGAATACTTCACATTCTATACCAAAATACTTATTTACGTATTATGGCAAACAATACTGTACATTTAACATCATAAAATATTTGTTTTATATATTAGTAAATTAAATTTATATTTACACAAAATGCTGTACACTATCAAATTGTTTCTACAAATACATAAAGAATGCTTATAATAGCTTTTAGAAACATAATTTAGAGAATAAAAATGCCTTTATTTACATATTAAATTAACACGCCACAATAAAGTCAACACACACATGCAAACCAAGGCTCATTTGTCTGTGGGCAGAGATTTCTACCAGTGTTTGAGTCATAAACAGCACTCACTCGAAACAATTCATTCTGCATTCTGCTAATTAAGCCAAAAAAAAGTGCTGATAATCCTTACATTGGAACAAAGTTCTACATGATACCCTTCTTATTGCCATTGCATTAATGATTCTGAAAATTTCTTATATCAATTAGGTCGCATCACAGCTAAAACACGTGAGAAAGGATTCCCACAGAAAATAGCAATTTTTCATAAAACTAATTTGAAAATATGGAAACAGACTTAAATGCAAAAATAATTTTTTACATAAATGTGATCAATCATAACGAAAATACTTATAAACAAGCTACTTTCATTATTAAGCCCTTCAACTGAAAATTCGTGAGAAAATAAAAAGACCAGATATATGCATTGCAATGCACAATTCGATGTAAAAGTATTTCAGCACTGATAAACTAATTCCATCATACCACCATAAAATATATTCAATAAAAGCCTTGCAGAAGAAAATAGATATATCACTTATACTTCATACCCTCTGCACACTTTCTGATAAAATAACAGAAAACAGCATCGGCATTTCCAAATCCCTCATCAAAAACTTAAAAAGTATATAATGACATTTTGTATGCAATAAAGATTTAGAGCAAAATACATATTTACAAAACAATAAATTGTATACTGTCAGCAATAATTCAAATAGCAAATCAAAATTAATAATTATTACTTGCAAGACAAAAGCCAATTAAAGAATTAAAAACAATATAATTACTTCCAAAATTTTTTAAAATCAATAGAAAACTGTAACTGATAATGGATATAAGTTATGGATTCCTAAAACAAAAGTATATAAAAAATGTGGCAAAGTCTATTTTTACATAGACTTATTCCTGAGCTATCACAATGCACTAAAATAATACATAGAATCATTCAATCTAAAAAAAAAGGGGGTTTAGACAAGTCTACTAAACATACATTTCAAAGCATAATTCTCACTTTTTTAAAGCAATATTTCTACAGCTGAAAGTAGTATGTTTATGATTACACATGGTATAATTTGTTGATTTTAAAATACATACAAAATTCAAAATGTATCCTGTATTAGAAGGAATATTTTCTATCTTGCAAAGAATACTAGTTGAAATACAAAACAAATTTAACCTCAGTACTTTCAGAATGCACAGAAATATAGAATAAACATACACAGACACACGCATGGTCATGCACACACAACCAAAAAAAGTCCTCATAAAATATTATCTTAGATATGAGATTAATAAATTATGATTTCAGAAAGTTTCAGCATCTCACAAAATGCCAAAGTGGATTTCAGTAACTGTGAAATAACAGCAAATAAAAATACAGGAACTTTACACCTTACTTTATTTTTAAAATTATAGATAGATTAATTAGCAAATGCGACATGAATATATCCATTTATATTTTTATCACAGCAGAAAAAAATTACAGCGTGTCCAAAAAGTCTTTATGCTACCTTTATTCTTGCAACATCTGGTCACAGACTTAAGTTTTTTTTTTTTTTTTTAGGGGTTTTTTTTTTTAAGTATTTATCTTACTTTTTTTAATTTTAAAAATTAACTTTGTAAACAGTTAAAGAAATATAACTTTTTATGCAGTTTATAGCTTTATATTCATATTTATACTGAACTATAACAAAAAAAGTTCAAACTCCTGTGTGAAAATTCAGGAGTCATACACAAATCGAAGCATGAAAAATTTAAACTTACACATCTGACTGCCATACGATAAAAATCGATCCAGATATTTAAAATATGAGATCATATTCAGAGGTCCTACGTAAGGTTGAAGAATGAAATGTGTGCCATTTGTACACAACTAAAAATGCAACATCAATTTAGAAAAAAGTTTTTGATGTTAACAGATTAAGTGACGAGCTGTGTTATGCACACTGCAGCGAAAAGTTTTGATGAACACAAATTTCAAAAGATCTTATATCAGAAAAGAAGATTAAAAAAAAAATGCATGTGGCATGGATACACTCACCTGATTAAGGTCAAAGGGATTCTCCTTTTGCCTCCTTTCATCTTTAGTTAAAGAAAAAGGCGAGTTTTCTGCTCTGAAATTTACATTTAGTTACATGTGTATCTTGATGTTTAAGGATATTTCAACCCAAAACACTTTGTACAGTTAAATTTTTAATTAATTTCATAAGTTGATTTATTTTGTTAATTTTACTGTTCACTGTTGTGCAAAGTTTTGAATTATGTTTAAAATAAAACAATAAAAAACTAATCCACTTTCGTCTAACCTTACTGCCATGTCTCAAAATGTATATACAACTTTAGATTTATTCTTTTACATTTTAATTCTTCCATTCACATTCCTATGCAATTCATTGTAGCTAGTACAGGTGTTTACTTATTTGATTCGTTAGAGAATCGAGGGCTTACTAGTTTTCTAGAAAACGATAACAAGCTTCAGCACTGGTGTTATTCACTTCGTAACATTCACTTGCATAAATTAATAATGAAAAACATTTTATACTCGAATGAATTTTTTTTTGTATGATGCTAAAGAAATAAAACTGCATGTAGATATTTTAATATGTTTTAAGTATTTGTCAACTTATAAATTACTTCTGTGAAAATGCTTCTGGAATATCAAACATAATTAAATTATAAATCAAAAGAATGTTAACATACTAGTAAATCCTCTACTAATAATCACTGAACTACATATTAATAATCACTGAATTATATTAAAGAGAAAAAATTAACCTGGAATAATTACAATTTTTAACCAACCTCTCAAGGAAAGCCCTGACTTCCTGGCAATGAAAAATCTTTAAAAATTTTTAATGTTTTAACTAAATATCTAGGTCAATATTTATCATATGAGAGTAAAAAATATATAGTAAAATATAATTATATGGACCATGAGATCATGTAAGAGGATTTACTAACTTTTACGAAATTGATTTTGAAAATTTAAAAATGGCATAGCAAATATTTGCATCATTTGAAACATTTCTATAACTAGAAATGCATGTCTAGAGACCAATATTTAAAAAAATATATATAGGCAGTATAAGGACTTTTATGGACACATATACATTGTGTGTGTGAGTAGGTGTCTGTATGTAAACATGCACACATGTTTGTGTGATATATATATATATATATACACACACACACACACACACAGATACATACATATATATATACACACACATACAGAGACATGTACATGCTGACATATAAGCATATTGATGCATGCATATTAACAGTACTAAATAGATTTCATTTTCCAGTCACACAACATACATAGAAATCACTAATTTTCTTATAGTTTATCCCTATCAAATTACGTAGTAGCTGACAAATCTTGATTTCAACATTTAGTTATGAAAGAAAACTGCCTGCCACAGGATATCAGCCTTAGATTGACACTTAAAAGTTACTCATGATTATTACATTGAATCACAGAAACAGTGATATGATACTAAAATTTCAAGCAAAATGAATGAAAAACAACTACGATTATAGACATTGCAGGAGTTTATACAATTAAAAATATATTTTATTAACAATTTTCCAGAATACTTTCATGTTGAGCAAATTTGTTAAAAAAGGTTACAGATGTGGCAAAAATTTTATTGTAGAGAATAATTTTAACCCCCTTCCCTATTACATACATAAAATATGTAATTAGAACTAAAACACAGAATTAAAATCCAACTGCTAGTGAGTTCCTTCAGATGTTTTCTGATGGTGATACACTTGTTGACATCAGCAGATTATCTGACCTGAACCAAGATGATAAAGTTAAACGTACTGTTTTATCATCAGATAATTATGAATAAAAAAAAGGTTTAAAGTTAAAAATTAAATTATTGCAAAATTAATTTCCACATCCCAGAGCGTAGCTATTCCAAATACAAAACAGCTAAAGTGTTGCGTCAAACAAAAAAGAAAACATTTTAAATTAGAGGCAGCTGAAGGTGCAGAATATCATGAACAGCAAATGGCAAACAATACCTTCAAAGCTCTTAAATTTCTAAAATTCTTTTAAACAAATTTTTAGTTATTAAAAAAAAACTGGTATCAACTTACGAAGTTGCTTAAAAGTATGCACTAACAGAATGATTTAGCTCGAAGCCCTACGATTATTTTAAATTCCAAAACTTTTAAAAAGTACCAAACTATAACTAGAAATATTTTCACATGAACTGATAATTAAACCTTAAAATATTCCTTTAAACTTTATTAATATTAGCAAAATATAATAAGGATTAAATTTTAGGTATGTGGTACTAAATCTATAATACAGCAGCATAATAAATTGTTACATTTTTTTTTCATAAAATGAGGTGCAAGAATTGTTCAAAAGCACTTCATACCTATTCCTATACATCTTAACTATTTCATAATCTAAACTGAAAACATCAAGGCTTGCTAAAGTTAGACCTATCATCTCAGTAACAAATATATTTCTCTAAATAAGCAAGATTTGAATCATGAAATTTCAATCGTAATTTACCCAACTGCAAGAAAGAATCCCAATTTCATAACTAACCAGACCATTGTGGATATAAGATTATTTTACACGAGCATTTGACAGGTTACTAGTCAGTTTTGTCAGAATTTACCTGCTTTCTTTCCCTGCAGACTATTTAGATTCAAGGAAAAAACTGATAACATAATAGAAGCATGTACCATACATACTCCATATGGTAAAAAAAAAAAAAAAAAAATTGAGAAGGCAAATTTATCTAAAATAATCTTCAAATGATGCATAATAAGTGCTTTGCTACTTTTTAAATTTTATTTTTGAAAGCTTTATATGATTTTGCTAGAAATATGACATATATTATTCAAATACCATTTTGTACTAATAATTTAGTTATTAATCTTAGCACATTATGAAATAAGGAAATATTTCTTATATTTGAAAGTATTTCTTTGTATAACAAATGTAAGAAAGAGAAATGATATGCAGAGTATGCTTTGCTTCAATTCCGCAGTGCAGAAACTTTGTTCTAATGCACAATTTACCTTGAGCCCTTAAAACTGCTAGCACCCAGTGCAGCATTTACTCCACAAGGTGCTGTTCTGTAGTTTGGGGTATCTGGTATCAAGTGCTCACCAACTGGTGCTGCAATTTCCGCATATTGCGAGGGGGTAGTGTGGCAGCATGTATTTGATTTTCCATTAGGCACCACAAATGCTCTGTTGGATTAACGCCATGTGAATTTGTAGGCCAAGACATGACTTGAAAGTCACTGCAATGTTCCTCGAACCACATCCTGACGATTCGACCCGTATGACATGGCACATTATCATGCTGCAAATACCACCTTACCAGCCAGAAATACTGTTGCCATTAATGGATGAACCTGGTCTGCAATGATGTTCATGTAGCCCACAGACATCAGGGATTGTTCTATGGGGATTATGTATCCTAATGTGCTCCATGAAAACATTGTCCACACCATGATACCCCTACCACCGGCTTGTCTCCATCCAACTGTGCATCTGGGAGCTAAGGTTTCGCTTCGAAATTGGTGTATTAGCACACGCCTGTTGATGTGATGGACCAGAGAATATGATCTGCCATCCTTCAGCACCAATAAAAACAACCTTATTTAGAGCGAGATGTAAGCGAGTTATGAGGTTTATTTAAATTGGAACTCATTTAAAAAGTTATGGACAATTAAATTCTTTATCTTACCATATACACTCAAGATTAGATCTAAAATGAAAATCTTCAGCAATTCAAAAACTTCACAATAATAAGATAAATTTGCTTCTCCAGCCAAAATACGAAATAAATGCACTTTATATAATATGAAATAAATTTCAGTCAAAAACGGTTAAATTATAACTGTGCCTCCACAGTGACAAACTGCTTATTTCGACTTATGAGAAGCAATGCAATGCTGCTCCACACTGCTCATGTGGGAAGAATAAGCCCCAATCCAATTAATTTTCTTTCCAAGATTTTTCGTTTGCTTTTTTTTTAAACTTTTTTTTTACTTTTTGTTAGTCTAGTTTTTAAGAATTAATATAGATTATACGATTTAGAAGTTTTCAAATAAAGAAGAGAATCAGTCAAATTCTTTAAAGACACTCAAAGACTTGGTTTCAAATCCCCAAAAATGGTGCTGCAATGAAAGCTTGTGGCACAAGATGAAAACTTTACAAAGCGGATGCTAGTTTGAAGATTCATACATGCCTTTTCTGACAACTATTTGGTTTATTAACATCTGGTGCCAAGAACTCACTCTGGTAGAATTCCATCAAAAGCAATTACAAATGAGCCATCATAAAGTTGTCAGATGGAATAATTACATGCATTCTTATTAAAAAACTTCTATATTTACCTTTCCATTTAATGAAACAGACATTTTTTTAATTTGCTGCATTCATTGTTAGGCTTAATAGCCTAACCTCTAATCAGATTCCATGCTAACATTTATGTTTGATATCAATTAGCATCCCTTTAAACAAAAATTATTCTATTTTTGCTAAAAAATTTATCTGCATATATGTAAGGAAAAACTGCAATTAAATTTACGATGCTGAAATTCCTGAAAATCGGAATTTTCTTTGCGCTTACATCATAAAGTAAGCATGGATTGCAAGCATTTGCAAATTACTGAAAATCAACATCATAACCTCTACAGAAACATTAAAATAGAAAGGAGAAAAAGAAATATTAAACCTTCTGCAGACAAAGCTATTCTACTCATGCTTCAAAAAAGAAATTACAGAGGAAAGGACAAAAACTATTATGATGAGCAGCATTAGTTTAATGCAATCACTGAGTGTTGATCAATTATTACATACGAGCAAATTACTAGCAAAAACGTGACTGTGATATGTTTTCTAAAAACCCATCACTAAATGAATACAAATCCAATCTATTTTATCCCAGAAAAAGATCTATTATCTTCACACAACAAAATCAAATTTATGGATTGCATAAAAATTCAGGAAGTGAATAAAGTGCAGTCTATGACAGAAAATGTAGCTCAATTGTCAAGTATTCAACTTAAGTGTGAGTTATAAAGTGAAATAGATGAAATACGATATGGAAATCTAATCCCTTTAGCTCAGCTCAAAAATCGATGCAAATTTCACAATAAAGATTCTTAAGAAATGGAAGTATAAAATGCAATAATCATATTAAAAATTCCAACATAATATCAAAATACAGCTTCACTATGTTATTCTGTTCATGCTAGATGTAATTTAATTATCAGTTTATTAATAGAACTAGATGAAAGAAAATTTAACAATGTTCCAACGAGTGATATGATACAGATGCCTCTGATCCAATATATATGTTCCCACTTTCAGACTAATCTGGAAATTATGTGTAAAAAATTTAAGCACTGAAAAAAAGCCCTCATTTAGTACATTATTTATGGCATGTTTTAACAAGTATGGCATGGAATTATTGAGAAGAGTAGCTATATTAATGAAGTAAATTCCAAACTAGAAAAGCAAATGAGATGCATATTTAATTTTGAAACATATTTGAAGAAGTTTCAATATATAAAGCTTCACAAACATTTCTACATCTACAAAATGCTTAGTTATCCACCAACAGACCTCAAAATATGTAAAATCCTTTGGCGCATTTGACAACCAACAAAACTATCAACTGTACAGCAAGCTGGCAAAATGTTTTAAAAAAATGTGCTTCTAGACAGAATAACTGCTTAAAAACAGGAATAATATTTTATGAGGGATCTATGTTATATCTCATCACACATCACATATTGTCAAATTAATCTACATTTACTAAAAGAAAACTACAAAAATATAACATTCTATAAAGTATTCATTTAAGACAAACCACAAACAATTATTCTAAATTATAACAACACAAATAGTACACAACCAATAAGCAACCTTACACCTGCATATCATAATTAAAACTGCAATCACATACTCACATTTAAAATCACATTTGCAAGATTAAAAAAAAAAACTACATCAGGCAAAACTACTTTTACAAATATAATGAATGTACACTAATTTAGCATCCGGACACCCCTTCTAAATAATGAACATATTTGAGATTTATGGCTCAAGACAAAAGTTATCCACAAACAGCAGTACCAGTTGATGGGCTGAATGACAGAGCTGAAAGTTTTAAAATTACATGGCCATCTTAGGTTATACAGGAATTGTTTTTCAAGTTAGAACTACCCAAGTCAACATTAAGGGCTTCTTAATCTAAAGTGAAAACACACAGGAACACCAGAATAATGATCATGAAGTCATGCAAAATGATAAAGGAAAATGTAAAATTACTTTATCTCTGAATGCATATTTATGCTTTTCGAAACAACAGCAGCACTGTTTCTTGATGAAAAATTTAAGAAACGGTTTTTAAAACTCTAAAATTACAATAAAAAACACGATCAAGCCAAACATCATTTACAGCCCATACAGCTAGGCATACATAGACACCAGAATAGCGAAAAAGCTTTCAAAGAACATTTTTCCTTGTG
Source organism: Stegodyphus mimosarum (assembly GCA_000611955.2). NCBI lineage: Eukaryota > Metazoa > Arthropoda > Arachnida > Araneae > Eresidae > Stegodyphus > Stegodyphus mimosarum. The sequence goes on from KK122525.1 coordinate 66,010, forward strand.
CCATCACAATGCCTAAGTTTGGGTTTGAAGAATGACAAATAAATACTGTCTGCCAAAACATAATAGGGCCCTCCCCTCCCCCCAAAAAATGAATGACATGAGGAAAATTTTATTTTTCTTCATGTAAAAGATATAATTCTTGGTCAGAAATAGGGAATCATAGACACAGGATTATAGAGATGCTTTACAAATACCTATATACAGACATTTAAGTTTTTCAAAGCACAAAGTGTGAAAAATCAAGTGTGTCCTCATGAGGATTCAAACCACAGATCTTTCAATTCTCTGTTGGATATGTTACTACTTGAACTATGAGAACATGTACAGTGGAATGTGATAATTCTTTATAGAGAATTTTAATATTAGCATAGTTTGGTATATTGTTTTTTCTGGACCAACCTCACCTCACCTTCCACCATAAAGCAAGGCATGATATTAGTATACAGAATATTTTGACGAAATAAGCAGTAGTAGCTTGATTATCATATTGCTCACACACATACAGCATTATGCAGGAAATGAAAGTTAATTAGAAAACTAGACTACAAACACGAACTAAAGTTACAATGCTTGATATCAATTAACCATCCCGGCAATTTTTCCTGAAGAATGAGAGGAAGTGTCCGGATACTTTCAATGAGCTAACTTTAATCTAAAAATATGCTGAAAACTTTCTCCTGCAAGCAGTTTTTTGAAAATGTTCTCAGATCTTCAAAATATCTACATACAAATGCAGAGAAATAAACACAAAGGTTTAAGTATTTTAAAACACAGAAGGGCATGCTACATTATGCAATTGACTATCAGCTTCTTCTAGACCCAGCCCTGAGAATACAGTCAAAACCATATGATACGAAAGCACTTTTAATCAGGAATAAAATAGGAGGAAATGTCTAACCTGGTTTGATTAGTGTTGCCCATGGAATTATAGGAGCTGCCTGCTTGCATACGAGTGGGAAATGTGACACCATTGCCTAAGCTGTTGCAAAAAATCAAGTAACTAACATTTTCATTAAAAACTGAAAACTAACATTCACACTGAATCTGAAATTTTCAGGACAGCACGTTGGTGCACATAAAGACTTCACATTGAATCAATGAAATGATGCAAAAATGAGTAACACTTATTATAAATTTTATTTCTGGTCTCAAATAACACTTAGACCAAAGTAAAAAAACTATTATTACATCATTTTGACACTTTTTAAAAATCAGCATTTAACATAAATAAATTATTGCATAATAATTTTAACCCAAAACAGTAAAACGTTCGCATTTTTTAATTTTGATTACTTCAATAAAATAAACTCAAATTCTAATTACGTTAGTGATTTAAAAGGAAAAAAAATGAGACACATTAAGCTTATTAAGCTAATCATTACTGTCAAATTAATAACTTCCACTTAACTAACAACTAAAAGAAAAACAATTTAAAATTAACTATGAAATGGAATTGCACATACACTCCCCCCATACAAATAAGAACAATTAATACACCTAATACAGTGCCTTTAATTTCCTTAATATATGTCAAATAAATATTATATGCACAAAAAAAACCTCTTTAGACTTCCAAGAAATGGTTTTTGGTATATATAAAAAAAAAAAAAAATTGCACAGTGAATTGTATAATCATATTACTCAGTCTAGAAAACAGTACTTGCCTTTAATCCTTGATTTGAATATTACAAAAGCAATTTTGAGATTAGAATGAAAAATTTAAGCATATGAAGATTAAAAGCAAATTATTAAAAAAATAAATTTTAAAATTCTAAGAGTAATTTATTGAGAAACAAAAGTTTTGAAGGAAGTACCTTTTTTCGGCAAATACATAAAACATTCTTAAATACAACAAAAACACAAAATTGGACTGATGCAGATAGAAATATTGCATTTGAGTAAAGTAAATAGTGGGAAACTGCATAACCTGATTTACAGACAAAAAGGGAGAAGGGGGTCCCAAAGAATTTCTGCATGGAATAATGACAAACGCAGACAGTAGGGATTTTGAATATTTTGTCAATACATTCTGAGAGCTGCAGCAATACTCAAGTAACAGATATACAATATTCAAGTTCAACTGATAAATTAAATACAGCAAGACATTAGCAACAAAATGAACATTAGTTACTACTGTACATTTACAATATAATTTCTCTTATGCATATAAAAGGAAGGGACCCTGACAATTTTAATCATATTTAAGAGACGTGTGAGTAATGAAAAATACTTTACCTACAATGCATAACATCACAAGTTTAAAATATGATAATCAATTAAAAAACATCACATCTCCGCCATAACTTGATATGCATTTTGCAAAATCACAAACTGTTTTCTTTAATTTTCAATTTTTTTTAGCTGTGGTAAATCATGAATGATAAAAATGCTATTATTGGGATACAGCAATCTACGTACATATAGTGGTCACCTTCTGTCATTTAATTTACAGTGTTGATGACAGTGCATTAAAACAAGCAGTTGTGAATAAAGCTCAGAGAAAGAGGTCACCATCTGTGAAACTGCAATAAAATTCAAACTCTTTATGTAAAACAATTTGAAAATCAACTACATAACCAGACAGCCAGCACCCAATATTCCATATGCCCAGCATATATGCCAAAATTATGGGTATATGTGAACTTGGCCTATAGCATAAAGCATTGTTGAAATAATGTCAAAATTTACTCATGCAGTCACAAGTGAGCCATTCAAATAGCAGAGCATTTCCTTTTCTGAATAAGCTGCTGACCCATGCTTGATTTTAGTGCTAACTCTGCATCTGGACACTGCCACTTGATTACAAGATGATCTCTGGATAGAGTCTGCCTTGACATGGCAGTGCACCGTGGATTTTTGCACACTTATCACCACACATGCTAAAAAATTCTAGGTGGTAACAAATAATGGATAGCACTCAACTATTTGTCTGCATGTCAATCTTTTTAGTCTTAATGGCACAATCAATTAAATTATTAAATTGAACATCATTTTTCATCAATGAAAGATCATTCTTTAACTTCCAACATTTTGTGCATGTCAAATGATCAAAAACATCTAGCAAATCTGCCAAAATACCAGAAATTATTTTAATATCTCTTATAAATTTTACTTGATTGATAATATGGCACCGAGACTAAAAGAACGATTAATTTACAAACAAAAAACTGACTGCTATCTATCATTTGTTACCACCTAGAATTTTTAAACATGTGGTGATAAGCAGCATGCCCTTTGTGAAAATACATGATGCACCACTACGTCAAGGCAGACTACATCACATATCATTAGATTTTTTTCACTCTACCCAGTAGTGAAACAGTAAAATTCTGAGATTTTTAGTTTGTTCAATACAGATACATACAAAAAAAAAGTCGCTTCAACATCTAAATTAATAAAAAAAACTACATCAAATTTTGAAAAACTATTATTTGTACTATATTCTTCATTAGTTCCAGATAATTTTAAAACACTATTATTCTTTATCAGAGTCTTTAGATCAACACATTTTGTCTTTTCAGGAAGTGCTTCTTTCATAATTTTTAAAAATTTCAAATCTTTATTAACATATATTTCTGGATATTAGACTTCAAAAGTGACCCCCCCAAAAAAAATATTGCATACCCCAATAAAATTAAATTCCGAGACAAATAAATAAAAACTTACAGCATGGAAAAAATTAAAAATGACATGGTAGATTTCATTATTATAGGATGACCTCTTCAATGAATGAATGACAGTGCTCCATGCCATTGAAAGAAGCTGAGATAGAACAGACGATGCCGCCATGAAGAAAAGATGTGCGAGTAAGATGTTGTATTATGATATGAAGACAATCGACTTTAAACTTTCCTTTAGTGTAATAAATTTCCTGTAACAAGTGTGTTAATATTTCATTAACATATATAAAATCTTTAAAATCATCATTAAGTTGTAATTAAATTGGATTGTCATATAAGTGTTTTTACCCTGGACAACTATCCAAAGTTAAGCCTTATTCTATAATTAGAATATCACAATGAAGAGAAATTCATTTTGGAGGCTCAACCAGGATAACCCTTGGACAGAAGGAATATGGAATTAACGATCACAATGCTGGAACGATCTTCAAGCTGCAAGTTTACTTTTGATTCATTTGTTTTCACACTGTTATTTGTAAGAATGGTGAACTGCAAAATGAATCTGCTTGATTCTATTCCTACAGTATCTGAATGATAAGAATTTCTGGTTTTCCACATGATTTTAATGTAGGTACAAGAAAACAAAAACTGCTTCAGATATCTGCAAATCATTTAATTTCTGAGTGCAATTTGTTACATCTTAATTCTGAGTCAGATGCTGACAGAAAATGCAATTTAATATTGAAGAGTCTTTAAGATTTTAAACTTATGCATTCCAAACTTGATGATGAGTCACCTGAAAATGATGATGCGAATTTGTTAAGTCGGCCTCAACTCCTGTAATAGAACATATTATGTTGCAGAATAATATTACATTTTTGTGACATTTTAGAAACTGTTCCAGAATTTAATAGAACAAATACATATGTGATCAAATCATTTATCTGCAATCTACAAGAATCTCTCAGGTTATATTGCTATCCGAATATAAAAAGATTGTATTTACTACGAAGCTGCTTACTGGTATTTCTGCTAAAGTATTTATTGTCTTTGAAACGTGTTCATGGGACATTTCAAAAGAATTTTTTTTCTTCTGAATTTAGTTCTAAAATAAACAGCGGACAACTTTTCAAGTTGTTACAAAAGGGACATCTTAAAACCAGAAGAATCCCTTTCTGGGTATTTAAACACAATGTGAGAAACAGCCAGTTGTGTTTCTGTTAATGATTCATCCATGCTTGATTATGTAATTAATGGGACACCTAATCCAAGTAGCAGCAAAATTATTTTATATAGTTGTAAAACTATTTCTGAATTTAAATAGAGGTTAAAAATTTTATGAGAAAATTTGCACTCCAGATACAAAAGCCTACGGATTACGCAAGAACAAATACGCAAAGCACAAGCTGCATATAGAAACAACACAGAACCAAAATATCATAATTCTAGAAGTGTACGACATAAATCAAACCCATGTAACAATAAAAGTAAAGTATTTAAGTGCTTTAAAGGTAATTTATTTGGACACAAAATTGTAGATTGTTCAAAAACATGTCATAAAAATAACAAGGATGCTGAATCTGTTACTCTAAATGCTCAGACATATAAAAATGAAATGCATCAAACAGTTAATTTAGGTAATTTGCAAATCGACGCATTAATAGATAGCAGTCCAGAAACATTAATTTGAGAAGATGTACATAAGAAGATAGGTTTCCCTGAAGTCCATAAAGCACATCTACAATTAATAGGATCTGGCAATGGGAAAATTAGACCTAAATAATGGCTCTTCATTTAAATCAAATATTTTGTGTTATCACAGAAAACATATTGATTTTACAAGCTATGGTTAGACCAGATATAAGGCAAAAACAATTAACTGTAAATGAAAAGGGAGTCAAAATTTGAAAAGTGCAGCCAGAAAACTATTTAATATGAATTCTTGATATTTAAAGTAAGGAGGAAATAAATTTAAGTCCCATTAAAAACGTTGTATATCATGTTAAGTACACCAATTCATAATGAGTTACAAGCTAAATAAAATAAAAACTACGACTCTGACAATGAGACTGATGTTGACAGACAAACTATCAGTTCATTGCATGTTGAGACGCCTCTTTCGGAATAACAGAGTGAAACTGATATAAAACCAAGCTTACTCAAGTAATGTTATACGAGGGGTTGGAACTTTAATAGTGGCAACTATTTATTTACAAGGAATACAAAAGTGATTCATGTCACCATGTTTTACAGTCATTCAATATAGTCGCCAGCATTGTGTAGAACCCGTTTCCAACGATATGGAAGTCGCAGAATACCTGTAGCAGCGCCCGTTTTGTTGATAGTTTAAATGGACCGGTCTACTGCCGCAAGAATCTCAGGAACAGTTTGGAAGCGAGTGCCACGAAGTGGTTCCTTCATCTTAGGAATCAAGTCATAGTCACAAGGGCTTAGATCTGGGGAGTATGGTAGATGGTAAAGCACTTCCCAGCCCCATCGCTTGAACAAATCAGTCACAGTTTGCGCTGCATGCGGCTGAGCATTGTCATGCAAAATGAGAGGAGCGTTCTGCAGAAAGTGTCGCCGTTTTTTTTCTCAAAGCTGGTCGGAGATTGTGTTCCAAAAATGAGCGGTAATACTGCGCAGTGACGGTCTGCTGTGGGGGAACGGTATGCGTTAGGATGACACCATCACAGTCGTACACGAGAATCACCATAACTTTCACATTGCTAGGGTTCTGACGAAATTTCGAATGTCGTGGTGACCTGTGATGATGCCATTCATTTGATTGGCGTTTCAGTTCTGGCTGGTATGATCGGACCCAAGTCTCATCCAGCGTAATGATACAGCGTAAAAAAACATCTCCTTCGCGCTCATAGCGCTTCAGGTGGGTTCGGGCAGCATCGTATCGTAGCCATTTCTGCATTTCCGTCAATTGATGTGGAACCCATTGTGAAGCAATTTTTCTCATGGACAGGCGTTCCTTCAGAATGTGCAGTACAGTCATATGCGCTAATCCTGTTTGTTCGGTAATCCTGTTTGTCCTAAATGAATCGTTTGGTGGTGATCATTCTCCATTAGTGCGGCAACAACTTGCATGTCTGTATCGCTGACACTCGGACGACCTGGCCGCAGCATTTCTGCCACGTTTTGCCGTGCTTCATTGAATGCTTTCACGCATCTTGCTACAGTTCTGTAAGGCAATGCAGATTCCCCGCAAGCCTCTTGAAGCCCTTGATGACACTGTCGTGCTGTATGACCTCTGGCACATTCAATTTTATCCAACATCTTGTTTTGAAAACATCCTGACAACACTTACTTTAGACCGCGAGCTAATACAAGGATCCATTCTTCGCGTCACTCCGCATGCACGTGACGTAGGCAGGAGGAGTCTTTTTGCTGAGAGGTAAGGTAGGTATGCAGTTCACGTGTGGTATACGCGATATTCTTTGGTTTTGTTGCATAGCGTTTTTTCAGCTGTGTTGCCACTATTAAAGTTCCAACCCTCATATTAAGCAAAAATAAAAACGGTTCATATCTGTTACGCACAGACTACAGATGGCTGAACAAAAATAAATTCTTGATCACATTCCGCTGCCATTAATTGATGATATTGATAAATTAGAATCAGCGATACCATATCAGACTTGAAAAAAAAAATTTTTTTTTCCATGCTGAAGTATTAAGTAGAAAACTTAGGTCTTTTGTAACTCATAATGGAGAATTTTTAATGGTACCTTTAGGGCTTACCAAAAGCCCACGTATTTTCCAGAGATATCTATGAAGTATTTTGTGATCTTTTAAACGATGACACTATAGTAATCTATACGAATATCATTATGCCTTCCAAAAATGAAACTCAAAGAATCCAAAAATTGAAATGCATTTCTAAAACATCAAATTTCTAGGGCACAAAATTAAAGAGGGGAAATTATATCCTCCTCTTTCCAAAACCAAAGCAGTAATTAAGTTTACAGAGCCTAACATGTTAAAAGCTGTTCGAAGTTATTTAGGTTATGCATAAGGATTATTGTTTACAAAAATGATGTGCTTTAGAAAAGGGTGCATGAAATTGAAGTAATTAAAGACAAACATGAACAAGGTCACTTTGCTACTAAATGTACCAAAGAGCATTTAAAATAAAATTTTTATATTCTTAAGCTGACAGAGAAAATTTAAAATGCATAATTTTATTACCTTGTATTACCTATCGGTTAATTGAACATCTGGAAAGGAACGAAGGATTATTCAACCCTTTATCTAAAGAGAATATTCTTTTCAATACTTATCATTTAGGATCCTTAGAAAGTTTTAATGAGAATTATTAACACATCTTTAAGTTCATTGATTCATTTAGAAACCTTGTTTGATTATATGCATCTAAAACCACTTCTAGTACAGAACTAATAGATAAATTTGAAATTCAAAAATCATTGTTTAGAAACCTTTGCAGTAGAGTGGCTGACAGAGGGACTGCCTTCACTTTTCAAGAATTTGTTGATTATTGTGCTAAAGAAAATATTCACATATCCTTAATCACAACAAGATTATCAAAGGCAAGCTGAACACTTAAATTCCATTATCATATCAGTCATTTCTAAATTGGCCATAGATGATCCTACAAAGCGGTACAAGCATTTCAACTTTTCAGAGAAGCATAAATTCTAGCTTTTGAACTTTTGTTCAGTGCAAAGATGAAGACAAAGAGAAGCTGAAATTCAAACCAACTTCATTGAATCTAGAAACCATTTATATAAACAGGTACAAAAGTAGGGTCAGAAGATCTTCTTCAACAATACAACTTTGCATTTTATAAAACAGTCACATCACACATTACAAAAATCAATACAGTGTAATCAACATATCACAATAATACCTAATCGGATACAATAATCAAAGACTTGAAAACATTTTATAACAGATAATTATATATTACAATCAAAATAAATTTAAAGATACACTTTGGTCTCTCTCGAAAATAAACATTCCATAAATTAAGAAACAGCAGATCTTCCTCGACCCGTTTGTAATAATTTAAACAACATATCTTCTGATAATGCTTGTGGAATCAATTTTGTTCTTTCAACATTCCTATTTGGGCATTCTACAATCATATGTAATAATCCACCACTGTATGTCCACAAAAACAGGAGCAACCTATTCCTTTCAAATGAAATCTATTTAAATATCTTGGAAATGCCCCATTATTTGTCAGACTCGATTTAAGAAAAAATACAATACATGCCTCCCTTTTCAGAGTCTTTAGGGAAGAATTTAGAAGCTGTTCTTCCAGTATCATCTTTTGTCTACCTATCTTGCCAGATTTCCATTGTTTTTTTTTGGCAATTAAGGTTCAATAACTTTGTGAGATTTTACATTCAATTACAGAATTTGAATAAATTCTTAATTTTGTAGCAGAATGTTATGCAATAGCATAGATGAATGTATGGAATTATGCAGCTCTGCAACAATTTTTCAGAATTACATAATTCCCCAATTGCAGTAGTGAAATGTCATTAATGATATTGTATGTATGCAAGATGGAGCTCGTACACATGGATCCACATGTTTGGCAAGTGCAGCAACAGCAGTTTAGAGATCAGTTACCACAACTTTGCAGTTTTGTGGCTACCGCAATCTCCCGACCTCACTACGATGGATTTCTACTTCTGGGATTAATCTAAGGTATACACATCATATCAACGAGATTTGTCACAATTGAAAGGCGCTTTAAAATATGAAGTTATACAGCTTCATCCTGCGATGTTATGTTCACTATTGTTATCAACAATCTCCTGCATGCAATGCGTAAACATTTGCAGAGGCCGACATGTTAAAAACATGAAAAATTCAAATAAATTTTTTTCCCTCTCCACTCGTGTTGTCACTGGTCCTTTAGCATTCTTTGCAAATGTTTTACTCTGGCAATTTTTTTCATACATGCATTGTTCGAATGGCATTTATAGTTTTTCAACGTGCTAATCAGTTTGCATTGCAAAAAAAGTGGATGTTGCCATTCAAAAATTTTGAAGTTTATTCGCCATAATCGTAACAGCTGTATTGTTTTAGATCACCACAATATCCAGCACATACCTTCAAATAACAATACTTAAAATTTTATTTCAAGTGGTTGAGCGTGGATAGGCTGCTAGGGATTCAAGTATTGGGGAAGTTTTTTGATAACCACCCTGTTTTACATATCTCTCTCTGTGTTTTGTACTGGCAATTGCAATAAAAAAGAGGAGGTGCATAACTAGATACAGATCCCCGGTGTTCTGGCTAACACATGTACTTAGACTCGACTCATGGGGTACATAATCAGTCTTCATGGTGACTAGAACTATTGATTTTTTAGTGGCAGTTCAGGCCCGGCATACTGGCAGTCTTGTCTGTCCCTTGATTGTAGGGACACCACAAGGTTAGATATTAACAGTTGTCCTAAGGGATTTAGCTTCCCTTGGCTGACACTGGAGGGGACTCTCTTCTTCTCTTTGCAGGTGACCAGCTGTAGCCTGATTGCCATTGACTTGCATGTGAATAACTGTGGTCAAAATTTTCCCCGAGCTGATCCAGAGGTGGTGATGCAATTACCCATGTTAAGGGCTTGAAAAAGGCCCAAACCTGGGAGCCTCCCTCTCTGGTGTACAGTCCCATACGTTTTTAGTTATGCGAAATACATACGTACAGACGAAATGAAAAAAAATTCCTTCTGAATCCATTTTACAATTCACTTTGGAAAAAAGTGTCCTTTATTCTGTCCGTATGTATAAACATCACACAAAAAATCATCTAAATGGATATTTTTCTTGAAATATGATACGCAAAATTTTTTTACAATTATAATACTTCCTTTGCTTTGTACAAGGAAATAATATCAGACAACTAATTAGCAAAATATACAAATTTCCTTATAATTAACTTATAGATTACAATATACATTCATTACATAGAAATACTTCCATATTATAAGTATTTAATACTTAATAAAAATAGATGATATATAAGAACTTTTTTTAATTTATAAAATTAAGAATTTAAGTATTACACAACTCCTGTATTTTAACAATAAAACACATTAATAATACTACATTCATATGTAAGACGAATTTTGCACTGAATTTGGAATTATAATCATTTACAAAGTTGCATATTTGTTCTACGAAGTATATTTTGCTATTAAACTTCAAGATTCTTCATGTTATTCATTTTCTTCTAATAAAGAATTTAATGCCTTTGTTAAATAACCTTATTATCAAAATGTTATTTAAAATATATAAATTAAAATGCTTTGTATAACTCAAACTTGTAAATTAACAAATGCAAGACTGCAAATTTAATCACTATACTGTCATGAATTATTTTATTTTGAGGGAAGGGCTGTATTTAACAGTAAAAATAATAATCGTAAGGCTAGGGAATTTTTAGTCAGATTTAACTGCAGTTAACATCTCAAATTGTAATTGAATCCTAAACACATTTTTCAAAATATTTACGCGTTCAATACTTCCAAGAACAGAAGTTTCAAAGTTATTTACAAGAATTGAAGATAAAATATTTCAACTTTCGATTTACATTTCTTTACACAGTTCTTTCCTGAATTACTGTCAAATTTTAAAGATTTATATAAAATCTCTGCACAATATCCAGTGATCTTCTTCAATGCAGAACAACTTTACTAATGAACATACTAACTAAAACCAATAACTTTTGCCCAATCTTAAAAAAATTAAAATTAGATGGTTTTCTAATACGGACTTAAATATTAACTGATGGACGAAGATTTAAATTCAAATTTCAAAATCTGCATATGTATAATGGTCCCTGAAATAAATCTGTTTTTATATGGATAACAACGTTGCAATTTGATTATAAAAAAAGCACACAAACATGCACCCATATGCATTTTGGCAGTGTTTTGCAAGTGCAACATTTTTTAACATAGAAAAATATGATTATTTTATTCTTTAATCAAATATTATGCTATACTGCTCGAACATAAATGATCCACGTGACCAGACAAGTATTGGCATTCTACAAGGCTAAGACTTTTCATTCATCATCAACATGTTATAAGTAATTGCCAGCTCTCAGCAATGTTGCCATTCAATGTGACACAAGACCTTAATCTTAAAATTATAATGCATTCATATGTTACAAGTAAAACCCATTTATTTACAATATTATTTACGTATTTAAATACGGGATAGGATGCAAAATATAATTCCTAATCCAAATAATTCAATGTTTTTTCCTTTTTCGAAATATTCATTTTTACTACTATGTATTTTATGTTACAACAGAAGTTTTTCTAATTATTTTTACAGAGTTTAATCAGTTCAGAATTTGTCGCTTATCTAAATTCATAGGATCTGCTACTATACAGACAAACATTTTTTTCATTTCAAAACCTTTATTGCTCTTATGTGATAGATTTTTACCTCAATTTCGATTTTTTTAAATCAAATTTTCATTTATCTTTTCACATGTCGGATTACTTCTGTTTTACATTTTTTTGGTCTTGGTCCATTCAAATTGCAAATTATTTGATTTTTAAACTTTATTGCTTGTGTTATGTTTTATGATATTATTTTTCTAACCTGGTCAATATGTTTCCAAAGTTTGCATATGGTTTAGTTTTTTCAAATACTAGATCGAACATCTGCATACGGTTTTATTTTAAAGCACTAGGATTATTATTTCTGCAGTTTTGTTTTTGAACTCTTATCTACTCAAAAGAGTTTTTAAAACCTGTCTATTATTTCACAATTGTTTTGAACTCTTCTAGGTTTTTAATGCTATAATTTTGCAATTTTTGGCACTGTCTACAATTTACTCCCTGTAGGGGTTCAACTGATACAGACAGGTTACTTTTTTTTAAGATAATTTCTCAATTTTAAACTTAAATTTGTGCATTTGTTGGTTCAGAAACTGGGTGTTTTATTTACTTATTTCTTTCATTAAACCAGGGCCCTAATGAAGATACAGCAAAAAGATGTAAATGTCATATTTCATTTTTGGTATATTTTGCCCTCCCCATTTCCTAGTTTGCTACTGTGTTTCTGGTTTTTTAATAGTTTTTGGCATGTGATTGAATATGTGATGAATGAATATGCGATGAATTTTAAATGTATATTTTTTATTGTGTAGTATTTCCACCACTTGTTGCTGCTATGAGCATGATTGGATTACGTTTTGAACTGTTTTTTTTTTCTATTTATTCATTTATACAGATAACATATATATATATAGATAGATTTGTATGTATTTCAGCATATAACTGATTTTAACTTTCCTTAAATTGATTGTTAAATTTATTACGTCATTTTTTAAAAATAAATTTCTAACTGATGTAGTTTACTTACGTACTTTGTGCGTCTGTTTTCATAAACTTTCATTCATTAAGATATTTAGGTCATTAAAGAAAGTACAAAATCAAAATATTTTAAATTATAAGTTAACATATACCAAATGACAAAAATTGTCTTGACCGGATAAAGGTGGCCATGCCACTCATAGGGTTGATATTAAATTAGACATAGGAAATAAATGAAGAAAACTGACATGCTGTCAATAAAAAAACAAATATTCCTACAGTTCTAAAACTTCATTACTACTGAACAGCAAAACACATGAATCTAATGAAATTAGTTCCAAATTTTACAGCTTTTCATTCCACTTAAAAGTTTTGAGACTAATGAAAGTCGAGCATAACACAAACTTAAAACCAAGCTTGTTATTAGGTATACGTGTAAGCTTTACTTACAACAAAAAGAAAAAAAAAGTATTTTCTATTTTTACTATAGTAATTGCAATAATAAATGGTGTTTACATATACAAAGCTTCGTATTTTAACATATACTAAGAAATTATGAAACAAATCTTCACAACCCACATATTTATATCATTTAAAAGAGCTGCTTAACAAACATTCAGAGAATATTTCATACTGAAATCTTATCACATCATTATATTTTTAGGAATGAAAGCATTTTTGAGAACAGAATGCACTTAATTTTTGAAATATACCAAAAGCATTAGAAAACTATAGACATCTAAGGTCACAAAATAAAAACACGCAAATGTATATTTCTCCACAACAGATCATTCAAATGGGGGTAAAGCTATCACAACTGTTATACACTCATGCCCATGAATTAAGGATAATTCGGAGTCACACGGAAATCGAACTCTAAAATAAATATATCACCTGTAAAATCACTACACACATCTTCAAGAATCATATGCAAATTTCAGGAAGTAACCAGATGACACCGATGGTACGTCACAACGACGAGAGTGTAAGAGAGTGATATATAAGGAATACAGGCAAAGAAGTAAAATTGTTCGCAGGTGCTTTATAAGCATTTCAGTGCAATAACCGAATAGTTATGACACAAAGAACGCATTTGGATGATTTTTTACGTGGTAGAATTATCGGCCGTCTGGAATGTGGGCGTACCCAACTGGAAGTATCAGACGAACTTGGAATTGCCCAGAGTGTCATCTCCAGGCTTTGGCAATGATTCCAAGATGATGGTAATGTGAGTAGACGTTACAGCACAGGTCGCCCCAGAGTTACAACGCCGAATGAGGACCGGTATTTGGCAGTTACTGCCAAAAGAAACAGGCGGAGCACAGCCTCAGACCTGTCTCGTCAGCTCTCTTCAGCCACTGGTACGACAATTTCAAGGCAGACCGTGTACAGACGCTTAGGGCAGATTGGTCTATATGCTCGTAGACCTGTCAGATGTATTCCACTTACTACAACTCACTGTCGCCTGTGGTTAGCCTGGAGTAGAGAGCATGCATTGTGGACACCGCAACAGTGGGCTTGTGTGATGTTTTCCGACGACTCCAGGTTTAGCTTGCAGTTTGATTCTCGCCGGACTTTCATATGGAGAGCTCCAGGCACCCGTTACCATGAAAACATCATTGAACGACACCATTACGGTGGTGCAGGAGTGCTCGTTTGGGGTGGAATTATTCTGGGTTCCAGAACTGACCTGCATGTTCAAATTGGAACCATGACAAGCCAAATCTATCGGGACTTCATTCTGGAACAACATGTACGTATGTTTCGGGGCGCCATGGGCGCACAATTTGTGTTTATGGATGACAACGCCCGTCCTCACTGTGCAAACATCGTAAGCGAATCGGAGGATATCACCCGTATGGACTGGCCAGCATTCTCACCGGACTTGAATCCAGTAGAGCACGTGTGGGTACACGCTTGGCCGACAAGTTGTAGCCCGTCAACCTCCTCTTACATGTCTACCGGAACTTCGGAGAGCATTGCTTTTTGAGTGGTGTAATATCCCCTAAGATCAGATCGATAATTTGATACTCAGCATGCCTAGGCATTGTACGGACTGTATTGCATCGTCTGGGAGACATACAATGTATTAACAATCATACCAACCATGTAAGGGAGACAAAATCGCTAATTTTTTTAATAATATCAAACATATAGCATCTTTTTTTGCTCTTTACCTTTTGTTTAATAAATAAGCTTAACAAATAAGTCAAATTTGTTTTGCTTCTAACTCTGCCCGATTTTGCATTATCCTTAATTTACAGACATGAGTGTAATTGTAAGGTATAAAAACAGTTAGCTCATTCAAACCTACGGTACATGGTTTAAAAATAACCCATCACTGAAGGCAAAGTTGCATATGTATGAATGAAAAGAAGTGAAATTATTTATTGGATGTCATTTTGCATTTGCTTTCTTGTGATTTGTTGGGTCTTATATCAGGTTGACACAAAGTTTGAGTTTTCAAATCTTTATAATAAAAGAACACAGAATTGATGAATTCTAAAGTTCACATAGATAAAAAATTTTTGCTAGATTACAAAAATAAACTATAAGAAATTTAGTTTTGCATAGATTATACTAATTTCTTATTAATCATTATATATTTTCTGCAGCTAATGCCTACTTCTTAAAGTAAATAATAGTGTACTATAATGATGATATAATAATTTCTTTCTTTTTACTTAATAAATTTTGACATTCAAACATGTTTTACAACACTTTAATTACCTATTAATGTTAAAAAATTTAGCAATGTTTTGCGCAAAGTTTTTGTATCGAAAAACACATACAGAAAGGAAATACATTTCGAATTCTTTTATAACAGTCTGACATGAATACTTAGAGAATCTAATTCATTATAGGAAAGCAAACTATTTGAAAGTTTATTTTTTCATAGTTACAGGAGCTATTCTATTACTCATATTTAACAAACACTATTAAAATTTTCTGAAGTTAACGAAAAAATATATTTCTGTAAATGCTAGCACATCAAGGCAATCCAAGTATAATTATTCAAAGTACATCATAACATGGATCAAATATACAATCAGAAAAAAGAAATTGAGTACCTGGAATGAACTGGAAGAAACCATTTTCTGGCATCCTCCCCAAAAATTTCAGTGAAATTAGCATGCCTGCCAAGGCTGAAACCATCTTTTTCAGGTCCCGTTCTGAAAATGGGCGGCCTAAAAGATTCTAAAAAATTTACACTATTAAATGGTTCAATAGTTATAAGATACATATGCATATCTGATGGACAGTTAATTTGAAGTTCTGATTTTATACAAAAAAAAAAAAAAAAGCAAATAAATTAGCAGAAATGAAGATAAATAACAAATTACAGAAATTAAGGGTTACTATTTTAATAGTTAAACGGCAACCTGAAAAAATAGACACAGATAGATAATGATAGCAACTATACAATCTCACATAATTCTATATTGATATGTTTTAAATAAGTAATCTGAGAAAAATCTTATGATACCTTCTAAAGATACTTCTTATACCAATTAAAGATTTTTCTTTTACTGACCTGCTCTCAATTAAGAATACTAACTGCACATGTAGCAAGTTCAGTAGAGCATATCTTCACATTTACTAAATAACGCATGTACTGTAAAGCTATACCTTGAACTACCTGTAGTCAAATTTGTGCTTACTTTTCTGGCATACCTCCTTTGTGCAGTTAAGAACAAGCATACATACACTGCAAATCACAAAAGTTTCCTTATTGTTTTCTAGTATATTTAGTAATAGTAGTGAGTACTGTTCTATATTTTTCAGATTTTACTTGGAAACTATAAACAACTTGTCTCGGTTACAAACATGTTGAATTAAAAATTCTTCAACTGCATGCAACATACAGCTTTTTCAGACCAGATTAATATAGCCCCACTTTAGGAAAGCAGGGCATTTTTAGAAAAGCCTCCCATAGGAAAAATCACATAAAAAAAGAAGTGGATACCATTCATTAACATAGGAAAAACTGAGCACTAAAAAAATTAAAAACACAAAGTCTTAGAATATTACCTATACATAACAAAAGCAGGAACGAAATCATAAATACATGTAATATGAAAAGCAAATAATTGTATATGTAATTTCCTATGCTATGCACTCTTGAGAAGACAGCAAGTATATTGGAAGGTATGAGGTGTGTAAGTAAAATAATAAGACTGATTTTTTATAATTTCTTATTCAATTAAAATTACAATCTTGCATTGTATTCTTCAAAGAAATAATCTTGGAAAACCACACACTGTTGGAGACCCATTTTTTCACTCTTCATAGCAGTGCCAGAACTAAGATACTGAATTGCCTTCAACTGGTAGGTTGCAGTCATTTTAATATTTTCTAGTGTCATAAAATGGCATCCTTTGAGGTGGGTTTCCAATCCTGGGAATAGAAACAGTCACTTGGACTCAAGTCAAGGGAATAAGGAGATTGAAGAGCCACAGGGGTGTTTTTACTTGTAAAAAACTCGTTAGATGAAAATGCAGTGTTATATATATAGTGCATTATCATGATCCTGTTGCTCCTACTTGAAATTTTTTTTTTAAAGTTTAATAAAATAAAACATTTTCCCTCTACAGCACAGAGTAATACATCACATTTACTTCAGCCATGTTTCTGACCGACACCTTAGTAACGCCAATTGCAACCATTAAACCATGGTCACATAACTATAGCAATTATATTTGGCACTAGTAACAAAACATTAATAGCTACTTCCGGCTTGATTTTCACACATATTTTTGAATAGTAGGGGCTAGTAGTTGTGAGCATAAGATCCACAGGAACTGGGCAGAGTATAAGTAAGCTTTAAGTTGAGCACACTCCTCTTAAGCGATACTAACAACTAAGTAACATGATAAAAACACTGCAAACAAACGAAGGATGCACAACACCAGGCAATCAGAAAATTGCACAAACTTAAAAAAATTATGGAAACTTCAAAATGGATATTAATAGCATCCTGTTTCAATGTATGAAAAACGATTTTCTTTTGCTTTATGCAATCCATTTCTCCCTCTAATTTTTTTCTTCAAATTTGGTTTAAAGATTTTAATTATTCTAAGAAACTGCATTTTTTAGAATGCCCAAAAGATGTTCTTAATCTTATTTCTTTAATAATACCAGTATTCAGAATAACCCCAGGAAACTTTTTGAAACGAAAATGGTGCACTGAAATACAAGATTTTTAAAATATCAATTTTTACTACCTTCATTAACACAGTACTTTTCTACAGATACCAGCCCATAAGACAAGATTATAATTATTTTTGTAATAATTTTGTAATTTTCACTTACACAAAGTGGAAAGCACAAAAGTATTCTGAAAATAAAAAAAAAAAGAAGACAAAGGCATCTGGGAGCAAGTAACTGGTTTCCCAGATTTTTCCAAAAATGCATTACAATCTTTCAGAATAAAATGTCTATTTTGTGTTAATACCATGAATATATTTTTAATTTTGTCACAGGCTTTTCCTGGATTACCCAATAACTGTGGTTCTTGCTTTTAGACTGTGTGGCCTACATTCTAAAACTACTTAAATAGACAACCTATTACCACCATACATACCTGCCAACTTTAAAGAGATTTTTGACAGAAAAAAAGCTGTCAAAAATCTCTTTAAAGAATTAAGAACAAATTAAATTTTCCTGAGAAAACTAAAACATGTCTGAATATTTTGAAACAGTTACACAGGGAGAAAACCTTATCATAAAAAACTGACAAATGAAATTAAAATTAAAAAATAATTTTACAGCAGCCCTTTTTGCTTTTTCAGAAAGAATGCTTTCCAAAATGTATTATATAAAAAGTCTATCTTTCACTTTGTCAACTAATACCTTGATTCTGAAAAATGAAAGGCAGATAAACTTTACTTTTAATGCTATTTATTTTAAAAATATAATTTTAATATGTTATTACCTTATAATATTTTAAGTATTATTACACTGCAAAAAATCAAAAAATTCAGAAACAATAAAAAATCACATGAAATACTGATCTTAAAATTATCAAAGTACTGATATGTTGCCAAACTGAGCGATACACAGTAGAATTCATATTCCCAAAACTGAAAAATCTCACTCTCCTTGCAGTAAAAAGAAATCAATTCAAAGGGTAACCTGCATATCTGCCAGGAATACACAAATTAAATACAAATCAAGTGATAAATTATGAAATTGGTTCTTTTCCCATCTTTATAAAATTATTTTTTTTATTATTCCTGCATTAAGATCATATTCCTGAATTAATTAATTATTTATTTATTATTCCTGCATTAAGATCATAAAATCAGAACAGTTTTTGTAAAAATTATGAAAAAAGCTGGTATATATGCATTGTTCCTAATTGCCTCAGAGTGGTAGCAGTTAAAACTGAGGACAACTATGTAGTCCTCTGCCCATTTACATAGTTTTAATACCAGCAAATAAATACTTCCAGAATAACTCCCCACTTTTTATAAAGTTCTCTATTCATGTCTTTTGTCTATAGTAGGGATGGCCAAACTTCAAGATGATGGGAGCCGCAGGATAGATTTTCTGAACGTTTGACAGCCACAAGTCCAAATTTATATCGTTTAAAAAGTAATGACACATGTTTTGAATATAAAGAAACTTTTGAAGTAAACTAATGAATATATAATTACATGATTACATATAAATATGAATAAATATATCTTATATTTACTGTTTTGCGTTCAGAAAAGTTAAGTCGCAAGAAAATAAAAATTTGTAATGCTTGCACGGAGCAACTGAGCATTTTTTCTTCAGATAAAGAAACCAAATATTTTCTTCCAATTTCCTTTATACTTCTCTGCTTATAATTATTGTTGTTTTATTTTAGTAGAAGTAAAATGAATCGGAGGCATAGTCATTTGTCTACAATTACATAAAAAATTTTCTTCGAGTAAATTACATATCATTATTTAAACGAGAACTGAGTTTTTTTTTAACTCATGAGCAATCTTTTAGAAAGGGTACATGGAATGATACATGTCAGCGTGCAGTGTACAGAAACTGTTATTCAAGAAAAAATATTTATTTAAAAATAAGCTATTAATTTTGTTTAGGCTTTTGTTTAAAAGGTGGTTTTGTTTCTGTAACATAAGGACCAACACACTGAGATCATTCAAATATTTGGATCCTAAGAAATTGTTAAAAATCTTTTCTCCCAAACTTTGGATTAACTACTTTTACTGATGCGCAGCTCAGAAGAATTCACCAAAGAAAGAATATGATTGCAATTTCAGTGGTATTTGAATAATCAGTATCTCTCATGACAGCCCCGATTGATATCGTATTTCAGCGTGGCATCCAACGGAATCTTCCAGAATTTTTTACTAATCAGTACACTGCACATCATTGAAAATTCTTGGAACAATCTCTCGAATCACCCTGATAATTTTGGACATAAAAAACGAAGGACATGACTTTGCATGGGGAAGTAAAACAAACGGAAAAGGTAGTGTTGAAATCAGATTCATTGCGGATTATTAGAATATCAAGGAAGGGAAGAGTATTGTCAGATTCAGATGTGAACTAGATGGATGGATCAATTGAATTAATAATAGATAAAATATGTGATAGTCTATAGTTTGAAGACATTAATAATGTGACTTCAAAATTAGTGCACATAAATGTCAGGAAGTATAGGACTATCAAGACAAGTACAGTACAGTCAGCAAGTGTAATAAGAGTAATCCCTCAGTCATGTACTTGCTGACATTTACATGCACTATTCTGAAGTGAAATTATTTGAGAAAATATCTTTTCGTATCTGGATTCGCTACGTTGACAACACTTTCGTGCTTTTTCATGGTAACAAATAAGACTTGTCACATATTTAATCTATTATTAATTTGATTGATCCATCCATCCAGTTCACATTTGAATCTGAATCTAGCAACTCTCTTCCCTTCCTTGATATTCTTATAATCCACAATAAATCCGATTTCAACACTACCATTTACCTTAAACCCTTTTCTGTTTGTTTGCCTCCCCATGCTAAATCACGTCACCTGACTAAACAAAAGATGGCTTCTTTTTACTACTACTTTTTTTTTTTTTTGCTCTCACAGTTTGTTCCTCTGAGTCTTTACTTGATAATAAGCTCAATTATTTGATAGCAGTTGCCACTGACAGAGGATTTTCTTTCATGGTCACTGATAAAGCTCTTAAAAAGTTTTCCTCTTTCCACCCAAGAAAACATTCCGCTGTTAGAAATAACGTTGATAACCTAGTTGCGCTTCCCTTTCATCCTTCTGTCAGTTACAAAATTGCAAGAATTCTCCAGAAATTCAATTCACCAAGTCATTTTTTTGCCTATCAATACAATCCAGGGTTCAGTTCTTAAAGATATTATTTCTGACTTCAATTCCTGGGGAACTTAGAGCATATCTTGTCATTTAGTTCGAGACATATCGGTCAAACCAAAATAGCATTTTCGCATTAAGAAACATGAATCTTATGTCCGAAAAGGTGAAATTTACAAGCCTTCGATTGCCAATTATAGTTGGAAATTTAATAACAATTTCGACTTCGGGTCTGCAAAAATTATCCAGAAAGCTTCTTCCACTGGAGAATTAAGTTTTTTTGAAGCTTTTCACATTCACAAAAATTTACACGTTTAGTTAAGGATTTTAATCCAATCCTACCTAACACTTTTAAATCTGTTTTCCTACGTTTTCAATTTTCATTATTATTCCTACTAACAGATGGCGTTACTCTCTCGACTTTCTTAGGGTATAAATATGTTATAACTTGGGTTTTTCAGTTGCAGATTTCTTTGCTCCTGATGAACAGGGACTTTGTTTGCCCTCAAAATTGATCGTTTCTATGCTAAAAATCTAACAGAGGTTGTTGTTTCACTTTTATGACAGGAACAGTAATTACCAGAAATAGAATTATTTGTAATTTTATGCATTTGTTGCTCTGACGATAAGCCAGTAGTGGACAGTTTGAAATCTATCAGATTTTTACATACATAATATCAGAAATTAGCGATTAATAAAGAAAAGTGGCACTGCATGATTTCTATTTCAAATTCTATTTTATTAAAAAATCAAACTACATATATTTAAAATCAGTAGCATTTTAGATGGCAAAGGATCGCAAGTAGCTTGCGAGCCACAGTTAAGGTGTCAGAGAGCCACAGTTTGGCCATGTCTGGTCTATGCCCTTAAAAATTTTTGGATGGACGGATAAAAACAGATGGAAGCATGACTTTTGTAAAAACACTCTGACCTTCGTACAGTCATTTTGTCACAGTTTGTTGAAGAACAGTTGTAAGGTTGCGGTTGAAGAAGCTAACCCTACAAAGCAAATAGATAATATTCTTAGTAACATCTGTTTTATAAAACTTGATGAACAACCAATTAATCACACAGAAAATTTCATTCTGGAGTGGCTGATAGTTTTCACAAGATAAGAGACAAAACTATCACTCGAACAAAACTATGGATTGTTTGCCAGTTTCAGGCAAATTAAGGGCAGAAAAAACCTAATGACTCAGGTTTTCCTCAATTCCAATAAAAGCTGTGTTTTCTTATACCAAAGAAATCACCATATTTTTTAACCATGTTACTAAGGTAGCTCCTGAAACTTTATCTTTCTTTAGTTGCATTAAAAATACTTAGTTTCTGAATAATAGCTGAATTTTGATCATCAAATGCTTGGAAGTTTCCTATGTTCTATTACTTTTCAGAGAAAAAGTACATTTTATTTTAGGCTAATAACATAAAAGATATACCATTATAAAGCTTCAGTAGCATAAATCATTTTTATTGCTCAAAATCTGTAAGACCTTAAACAGAAAGTCACAATTTTTCAGGGTAAATACAGCCAAACAGATAGACTTAGGAGGGAGGGAAAAGCACAAAATAAAATTTTTCATGAAAATAGTATACTAACCTAAAGTTGATCTGTTCACTGAAACTAAATAGCAATGATAACCGAAAAGTGATATTAAACTGACAGCAAACATTACTGATACAAAGAAAAGGAACAGTATGTGAAACTTTCCGGCACCTTCAAGGTTATTCTGAAATAAACAGATCCAATTTTATTATAAAAATAACAAATTTTAACATATATTTTAAGAAAATCAGCAAAATTTAAAATTACATGTATAGAATTTTTAGATATATTTCTGACATATAAAGTGTCTATTTTTAGGATGCTGAAAAACTAGCTTAGGTAGAGAAAAAAAAAATGTATATTTGCATAACATGCACAGCTAGAGAATACACTGAATGACTAACGGTCTGAAGTGGTGAAGGTATATGTATAGAAGCATCCTCCAAATGGAAAGAATGTACTTCAATTCAAGCTGGACGCTGATGAATGTTTGGATTCCTGAAAATGTGTCAAAACTGTTAAAAGTGGATATTTGAGGCAAACGTAGAAATTACGATTAATTTCATTTCTTCAGATTGCAACTTCAGGTTCTCAAAGACAATTAATTGCACAAAAGCACTACACACCATTCACGAATATACGAACTATGATTGGGTAAATAAATGGTGGATACTTATACACAATTAATCACTGGTGCTGACTGTCCATGTTCATACATATTGACTAAAAGGCAGATGTGACATAGATCATACCTACATTCCAAACATATAAAATTCAAACAATTAAATTTCCATGGCCCTGCTAGTTAGCAAATATGCATAATCATGTACCATTAATACCAAAACAGCCTCTGCAGAGTTGCAACAAGTTGCAAGCTTACATAACTTTTTATTTACTGCATCAGAGTTATAGGAAGATATAACAAGAATGTTGCAAAAACATTCCCACTCATTTGTTCTGCACAGCTGCCCTTTCAAAACATCTTTATCATGGAATACATTTATGTCTTCTAAGAGTCTGTAGATCCTCACACACAACAATTAAACATGATAGCTGATAATCTGCCCTTCCTGTACATCTTGATATGGTTGTCCCCAAATGATATACTGCTACACCATATCACTATCATTAAAGCATGGCTCTGGAACCTTACCTGAATTCCAAACCATACAAAGGCTTCCAATGCCTCTAGATTCAAGCCCTAATCAACAATTTGGAGAGCAGTTCAGCAAAACATACATCCATAAATCCACAATTAATGCAATATTTTTAACAGAAACTGATGAATTGGCAAATTTTAATGACAGACAAATACTCTTCCATGAACATGACCTCTTTTTTTCACATTTTGTCCGCATTTTGAAAAAGCTAACTGCCTTCAATTCCGTCACTCTTTAATGTTAACTAATACAGCAATACACACTACTCATATAAGAATCAAACAGAAATAAATTCATTGGAACATCACCTCACACATCAGTTCTGTTTTCAAAAGATTTGGGTTACAAACTTTTCCTAAACCTATCCATTTGAAAATTGTTAAAATGGAAAAAATTCCACGCTAATACAAGAGATACATATAATCCTAATCTGCATTGAAGCTACAAACACAGATACTCGATACATGTGCTCGAAATCAATAAAACTATCAGTAAGATTTGCAGAGCATAAAAAAGGGAGTTTAAAATTTTTCTGTAGCATTCAAACTCAGTAAATGGGACAGAGTGAAAATCATCAAACCATAGCCAAAACAGCCGTAAGATCAAAGCTGCACTATAAATCACCATTAGACTGCTGCAGCAGAGACCTTCCTTTCAACCTACTATACACACCTGGACATATACTCTGAGAAATACAGCAACGCCACAGAAAATAATGAAAGCAAGGAATTAGATTCAACCATTTATTCCAGCTCCAGTTGACAAAACAGACGGACCACCTGCAAAAGCTTCCACTTTATTAAATTTTTAAACATAGTCTTAGTGTGTCAACCTAGAATATTTCATTTTTTAACCTCATTCTAACTGCTTCTGTTACAAAAGCGTATTACTATGCCATTTACATTTGTTGATACTCTTGCTTCAAGTATCTGAATTTTTTTTCAAGATTCAAAATGGTATAACACAGTTTCTTTTAAACTTTTCTTTATTACTTCATTTATTCACCCATTAATTTTTTTATCATTGTGTATTTCCAGATGACTACAATCAGTGTATTCCATTTAGTAACATTTTAAATTCTGGGTTTGAAGACATTCACTGAAAACATAACATTTTAACAGTATTACGTCTTTTGAAGTAATAGCATGTCAGTTTTAGCATAATTACATAATTTAGGAATAAAAACACTTAAACTTATTACAACTATAACATTCAGAAATCATGGTATAAACATGTAATGGTGATAAAACCTGAGACATAAATTATATTAGCAACAATATTTGCATACTTTCAAGTCCCATCCATGATTTGAATACATTTATTAACAGAATAACAATACAAATGAATAAAAAATACCTTTGGTAATTAATTTAGGCTTAATGAACAGGTAAATAATAACTTACTGTCCAAAATTTAATGAAATATTGCAGGGATGTGGCTGATATGAACAAGCAGTAAAGCAATGCATAACCCAGGAACAGAATGAAAAACTTATAATTTGTAAACGACACGCAATTATTAACCCTAGAACAAAATTCACACATGAAGTATGAATATTAACAGTAATTTCATAATTTCAGAACACTAACTAATATTTCAAAACATTTGCATGAAATCTAGAAGAAATAATTTTTTTTTACCAAGGACAATGATGATCCATCTTTAATACACACCTGAAACAAGTGCAAGGATTTCAATTTTAACACACTTATCTAACAGCTACAAATGAAAACAATTATACACTAACTGCTCAAATAAATACTAGAAATAGATATTCTAAAAGCAGTTCACAATACTAATGCCAAAATTACTATGATATATACAACACTTGCTAAAAATTAGACATTAAATTATTTTAATTATGAAAAATATGTAGTAATTTAGAAAAAGAAATTAACTTACACTCCACAAACTGAGCAATGATGAGCTCTATCAGGCTTTATGTTATGACATTTCTCACAATATCTAATAGCTGAAAAAGGTAACACTATATTTTTCTATAAATAATGCAAATTTAAATTATGATCACTTGCAAGTTCTTCTAAAAAATAAATCAAAATTCAAGATTTTTTTTCAAATACAGAAAAATCTCTAAAAATAGTGAGCAGTATAATATGCTCACAAATGTCACACACCAGTTTTCGTTTATAATATTTATCTACTGTAAGTTAATTTACATGAAAGGCCTTTTGATAGGAGACATAATGGTTTGAGGGAAATATGGCCAATTTTCTACAGAAACGTCTAACTGCCTAAGGCAAACATTTTAATGCTTTTTTCTGAAGAAAGGCCTTTTGATAGGAGACATAATGGTTTGAGGGAAATATGGCCAATTTTCTACAGAAACGTCTAACTGCCTAAGGCAAACATTTTAATGCTTTTTTCTGAAAATTATTTTATTTTCAGTGGCTTTACTGCTTCACAAAAAAATGCTTCTTCAGTGTTTAATAAAATCTACAATTTATTATTTGATGTAGTCTTCAAATAAATACATTATCCTAACTATGTAAGACAACAATTCCCCACCTTTTCTCTTTAGCATACCCCTTATTAAGGTTTTGCAGTTACTGGGTACCCAAAACCTCACTTTCAAGGCCTATGACCTCTTTTCAATATGACAGAAATAGATTTGGTTTGGTTTATATTGATTATGGCAAAGCACTCAAGAGCTATTTGCCTAAAGGGAAGGATGCCTTTGTGGAGGACTTTCTAAAGGAAACTGGCTACTAATAACATTACACTTGGGAAAGACCATGTAAACATCCATACAGCCAGTCCATTTCCCCAAGATTTGAACTCCAGAATGAAATACTAGTGTTTAACGACTTTACTGATCAGCTGCTGATGGGCCCTCCAGAAATACATCTTACTATTGTATTAAATTAATACTGTAAAATAAACAGACAGCAAAGATTAAGGTCTGAACAATACAACAAAGAAAAGACTGACTATAACACTATTTATTTCATATAAATACACTGATGACACAGTTTTAAAGAAACATTATTAACATTGTGTAATAATTTTGAACACCACTTTTTACAAAAAAGGACACGTGAAAATGCAACAATTGATGAATTTATAGACTATAGATGAGATTTGGTCCGAAAAGAAAAAATTATAAGCATTCTAGAAATAATGTTATACCATAGCAAAATACTAAACTTACTGCAAACAATTATATAATTTTTATTAGACTTTGAAAGAAAAGAAGAATCAATGTGTAAGAAAAACTATTAATTCGTACATTTATACACCAAATGAAAAATACAATATACTTGATAGCTAATAATTAATTAAACTTTAAATCACAACTTTAGCAATGCAGACTTGAGTTATTCTTTAGGCCTCATTATTATTTAGATTCTCAACATGCTTCATTGTTCTCATCTTTTTCATGTCAGAATAAAATTCAGAGAGGTAGCCTTAAATCAGAAATATCATTCCAATTTGTCACATAATTGTTTTTAATATACATGCAAAATGAGAATTCTCTTTTTACAAGTGCTTGTAAATGGCAACAAATATTTGAATGTCTTATCTTTTATTTCTTGATGTTCTTCTCTTGCTCAAGCCCAAAAAGAAGTAACATGCAGTACCCCCTTTAAAGTTCCCTTCAAGAAGTAATCAGACAAAAGCTTAATAAACTTTGTATTGGAGTATGGTAATTTTCAGGTTACATTAAAGAATAATTCTTTATTAAATCCAGCTCTCTTCCTCACTTTGTATGGAAAAATAATGTCAGATTTTTGAGGTCCTTTCAAGTGAGTCACTATGTTCTTTTCAACTTTGTAAGTTGAAGCTAATTTCTAATAAGTTGTAAATTGTTTCAAATATTTTTGCCTGCATTTTTTCAATACATGATTTCCAAAAGTCTAAACTTTTCATCATAGAATCACTTTTGTAAAACATTTCAAAAATAATTATGGATCTATGTAATTTTGAATAAAGTTTATTTATTACTGATAAAGCATTGGATTGGTTCCCAAATCCTCAAAACCATTTATCACTGGAAATTTCAGGCTTAACTAACACAGGTGATCCCCTAAAAAAACTTGATTATCGTTTTTTTAATTCAAACAATCTATTTAGCATTTTAGCACTTTTTTTTTTCAACAGCCCTCTTTCTTTTGTAAGCAAAATTAGATGATGGTGTATGCTATCCATTTCTTCACATATTTGTTGCATTTGGATGTAATGATATTAAAGCAATTTTTCATGGGAGTAGCCGGTCTTAAATTTGGGCGGGGGGGGTGCTCATTTGTTCAAATGGAATTCCTCCAAAACAGGCCAAATTTTTTTTTAAATCGTAAAACAAAAAATGACAATGCAGTTTGAAAAAAATTATATTTTACCGCATTGTAAGACATTAGAATTAAATATTTTTTTCCATTGCAAGTACATTCTTCAAACTAATAACCTGACGTTCATACCCTGAAGGCACGTTATAATCATACTGCACATGTAAATGCATTATTTTACTAATATGTATTTTTTATTTGGATTAATATTTTAGGAATATGTAGAAATTAAATGTTTAAAAACGTTCAAGTAAATTTGAAAACCTATAATTCTCAGAAATTTTAAACTTTTTTAACTTGCAACATGCTATTAATTTCTGTTATGTCAGGGCATACAAAACCTCTTTATATATTTCTCTTCATAAAGTTCTGTCACAGAACTGTTATTATGGACCACATTAACATGTCTTGATTGTTTTTTAAACTATGGAAAACCTATGAAACAGAGGAATGATGAAATAAAAATGATTAATTAAGTATATTTTTATTTTCTTTCAATTTCATTATCTAAAACTGTTCTTCTAGCCATACTTGTTTGGTAAGAGCTTGGGCTTTCCTTTGTGAAAAGCACATTAGTACATATACTTTGCAGTTTTAATTTTTAAGATATTTATGATCATTATATAATTTTAAAATGCGCAACATGAATGTGAGAAACAGTAATATGAAACACATAAATGTAAAATGTTATTTGCAGTACTATGTTTAAATAATTTAAACTAGTACATTTTTGTCCCTAATATGAAGTTGACCATTATCACATTTAAATTTTCTAGTGTGAAGTATTAAAAATCAAAGTAAAATTTGAAATACATTATTAGAAAGAGTTAAGATAATTTTGCTTTTTCACAAGTGTGAATTTTCCACATTCATTACACTTAAGCAATATTAGACGTAACTTGATGCAAATAATATTAGAAATTAATCCGTTGCCACTACAATTAGTGCCATATCATAATTAATCACATTCATTTAAAATACAGTTATCAAGTACGTTTTAGCTCCTCGACTTAGTCAACAAACTGTGTTAGATAAAGATAAGCACAAAATAATGATTTTCTGAGAAAGCGACAATAGCTGAAATGAAATTTGATGATTTGTACTGGAAATAATACATACAGCATTAAAGATAGCATTCATTCAGCATTAAACATTTATACCTCTACAAGATCAATTGCCTAGTAGAGAAAATGTTACAAGAATCAATAAAAATAATGTTACGTACAAGATGATTTCATTAAAATAGAAAGAATATATGCAAAGAAGGCACTGGTTTGTATATCATTAATGCTAGTCATCACAGTTCTACCAGAACTATCACTACTTCAGATTTTTGCAAATTCTATGTTATTGCTAATAGTTCAATATGTACGGTTTTAGTTCCATAGAAGTTTACAAGCAATGTCTTTCAGACCCTACTACACTAACAAGCAAGTTATTGCTCCAGTTTGAATAAAAATGATGAAGTGCTAAGAAATTTAATCTTTTGGTAAAATCTTTAACAGAAGGCACCACATGTGCTTACAAACAAAATTCTGCCATTTGCAAGTACTCAAAATAGCATAAACTGAAACTCAAATTCAAGGTAATGTTGAGTGACTACACAAAATGGTTGGGTAAAATGTTTTAACACCATCTAGCAAAATTGGCAGAGTAATCTGGCTGATGATAAAACAAACTGTAGGTAAAGGTGCCAAAAGCTCTAGCTCAAAATTATTCAAACCCTTGACTTAAAGTATTCAAAGAACTAATTTGCTTTCTGGTGAGGACTGCGGAAAAACTGAAGTTATAGTAAAGGTTTAAATCACAATAATTGGTTATTATCATAAAGTACTTCCCACTTGTCTCCACCAGAATTTAAACTAATAGAAAACAAAGGTCTTACTGACCTTGGCTGAGATTTTAAATTATCAAAAGCCAAATCTTACAAAATCTCATTTAAGTTAATTCTTATGACTAAATTTAGATTATACAGTATATTTAAATTTAAATTTCACACTTTGAAGAATATTGTTTATGCTTTCCGCTCTCTCTTTCTTCAATATTGTTGGAAGGAAAAATAGTTTAATGGAGAATACTTGAGATACACAATATGTACAAACAAGAATAACCTATTACAATTCACTTTTTTCTTAACCTCTTTTTCACACTGTTGTCTAGCTTTGCATTAGTGAAATTAAATGAAATATTTCAACATCTTCTACCTGCTTAAACTAACCTGCCAAAAATCAATGCCCCTTTTAATTTGAATTTCTTAACAGCATTGGAGTACATTTAATCTACATGCAACCATGTTGAAACTTGTATTTTTAGTCGAAAAATGAAAATCATATTTTATTAGAACAATCACATTAATCATAAATAGCCCAATAATTAAAAAAGCTAATGGGCTGCTATTTTTAATACATTATATTTCACTATAATTTTATACATTAATTAAAATAACATACTTTTTTGGCAAAAATTATGTTTAAAAGAAATTTCCAAAACTTTTAAAACTTACATCCATTCATGGTACGACAAGCAACAGGGAGGTCTTTAGCAAAGCTTTCTAAAAGCCGACGCTGATTATCTTCACTCTGCTCTTTTTCCAATTTTTCAGC
>KK122525.1:103801-143142 GCA_000611955.2 Stegodyphus mimosarum
TTAACAAGAAGAATGTTCATTTTTCTTTTTCATAATAGTCCCAGGACCTTGCCAGCGAGCTAACAGCTTATTTTTAGAGTCTGGAAAAAGGACAATAACTTTGTCACTTGGTTTAAATGTCTTTGAACTAGATCTTAAGTTGTGATAATGCGCCATCTTATCTTGTTCGATTTGAGAGGTTATTTTGGCTCTCAAAGCAACATCTTCCAATTTCATTTTCAGGTTTTCCATATATACTGAGATCGGAGTTGTGTCATGATGAAGACCTTCTAACTGTCCAGTCCACGTATTCTTTAGAATTGAGAGTGGACCTTCAGGTTTGCGTCCATACAACAGCTGGAATGGGGGAACTCCCGTGGTACTATTTAGCACTTCTCGGTAGGCCCAAAGAATCAAAGGAATTTTGGTGTGCCATGTTCGAGGTTCATCGAGAATGACAGGATGCAGCATTCGTTTTAAAGTTTGATTAAAACGTTCCACTAGTCCGTTGGATTGAGGATACAAGGGCGTAGAAAATCTTGGACTTGATCCCATTCTCTTTTCAAACTCTTTCGTCAGCTCAGAGTTGAAATTAGTCCCATTGTCTGATGCAATGATATTAGGCACCCCAGTTCTCATGAATATCGACAACAGAGCTTCACATGTTGCTTTGGCTGTAAGACTGGTCAATGGTACAGCTTCGGCCCATCTTGTGTGCTGATCTACCAGGCACAACACATATTTATGACCTTTTGAGCTAGGTGGATCAATTGGTCCTATCATATCAATGTTTACCACTTGAAATGGCAATTCGGGTCTTGCTACAGGTGTTATAGGAGCTCGATCTTTAATTTTAATTTTCCTTGTTAGTTGACAATCTTTGCAAGTTTCACAAAAGTTCTTAACGTCGTTTGGAAGTCCAATCCAATAAAAAGAATATCTTATTCTCATAACAGTCTTCTTTGTTCCCATGTGACCACCAAATACAGAGCAATGCGCCAGTTTTAAAACTTCCTTTCATCGGCATTTTGGTAAAACCAATTGATTTACCGTTTCATCCAGAATTTTTTATGTATGGGACAAAATTTGTCTTTGAAATAAAATCCTCCTTTTTCTTCCTTCGCATTTTTCCTAGCTTCCTCTAGATCTTTACAGGTTTCTTGTTCTTGGAGAAATTCTTCAGTTTTCGTATGTTTTAACGAAGTTTTTTCCACTTCGGCAACACAAGCTTCATTCGTTGAAAATTCGTCAGCAAGGATATCTTAATCAGCAAGGATATCTTCATTTTCTCGTTTTTTACGTATTTCTTCAAACTCTTCACATGCAACCCTGGCATTGTCTATTACGGGTATTTTCGATTCCGAAATATTGGTTCCCATTAGCACATTTTTGATTTCTGGCGGCAAGAGAACATCTTCCACGAGGAAAGAAGCTACTGCACAGAGGACATCTTGATGCACGACGTCACCCGTACCTCCCATATTCCTTTAGTAAACATACCAATAAACTCATTGGTATGTTTACTAAAGGACATTTCTCTGTCGGTCCGAAAATTCTTTTAATATAAATTGATGGCTTATTCTCCATGGGGAAATCTTCTACAATATTATTTCTAACCACTGTAATTTCAGTTCCTGAATCTACCAGAGCGGTTGCTCGTTTTCCATTAACATTTATCTGGATTCTTTCTAAATTACACAAATTTTCACCAATTATGTTTCGTTTGTGAGACATTACTTTGGCCACTACAGCCGTTTTAGATTGCTCTAGTTCCTTCTTTTCTTCACCGATCTCCACTGCAGCTCTATTTACGTTGAACTTCTTCTTTACATCTTGTTCCGTTTTATTTTTTGAAAGTCTTGGGCAAAACTTCTTCACATGTCCGTCCATACCACAAAAATAACACACATACTTAGGACGAATTTTAGAAACTTCTTGTTGGGAATTAAAATTCACATGCTTGTTTTCAGCACGAGGCGTTCCATGATTCTCATATCTTCTGCTGTCCCGTTGCAATGGATACTTGTTATAAGTTTGGGTCGGAGCTTTAAGCGGTGCACCTGTTTGTTTCTTAAACGACTTGCGTACACTTTCGTATTCGTCAAGCTTGTCGGCCAAAAGTGATGGTTTAACTATCTTTCCCCATTCATCGACGAAATGGTCTCTTACTTCCATAGGAACTCTTTTCTTAACTTGGTCGGTGATTATAAGGTCCTTAAGTCCTCCAAAATCAGTTATTTCGAGTCCGTCGATCCAACCTTGGAAATAGTTAGTTACCTCGTAGACAAAATCTCGCCATGTCTTATCGGGACTTCGTTGGTGCTGAACGAATTTTTGCCGAAATCCTTCTGCATTCATTTTGAATTTCTTTAACAACACTTCTCTCACGTATTCATAGTTTCCAAATTCTTCTTCTGGAATTCTGGCAATCAATTCTACAATGTCCGAAGGCATAAGAGGTAACAGATATGAAACCATATCGTTTTCTTCAATTTTCATCCTCTTGACCTGTCTTTCAAACAATGAAAGATATAACGGCATATCACATTCCTTTGCATCGAAACGAGGCATCGACTTGGTAAGTTCCAACTGTATTTTATTTGGAACTAATCTTTCTATTTCCGGCACTCTTAAACCTGCTTCTATTCGCAACTTCTCCAGCTCAAATTCCATTTGCTGCTTTTTAACTTCATTTTCCAATCGTAACTTCTCCGCCTCCACTTCCTTTTCTTTCCTAACCCGTTCGTTTGCCTCTAACTCTTTTCTAGTACTGATGATTGTGTCTAACAACATTTTAGTAAATTCTTCATCATATGAAGCACTTCCAGTAATGAGCTCTCGAATTTTCACTATCGTGACATCGGGTTCGAACGCGATGCCTAATTCTGAGGCCAAAACTAAAAGATCGGACTTTTTTCCTTTCGCGAAGTAAGTCATACTTAATGCTAAAATATTTTAACACGCCTGAATGAATTTAAAAAATTAAGATTTCGAAAATAAAAAATTCCGAAAAAGTTTTGTTTTTCTTTCAACCAAAATTAGATTTTCGAACTAAAAATCATAAGTTAAATTACTGCGGAAATGACTTGTTAAATGATAAAATAAGCATACAATGAATTAAACCCAATTATATTCAAATTAAAAAAAAGAATCAAAACATAACTTTGAAATGACGATTCTAAACAAAGACTTTCTATTTAAATTATGTCAATATATTCATTTATAATGATAACATTTCAATTTGTAAATACAGATAGTAATTGTAGTACAGATCAATTAAATTCCAAATGAACTCGCAAACAGCATTAATTTATGCAATTCTTTCCATTATTACAATATACACATTCACATCAAACTGAATTAGCCACCATATATTTAAAATTCAAACATCAATTTCTTTTCCAACCTTTAATCAAAACACTTGAAAAAAAAATCCAAATATATTAAACTGTAATAATCCCTATCAATGAAATTATCAACATAAACAGAACTTTTAAAATATGTTCTACATATATCTAATTTTTTTTCTTTCATTCAAACTAAACTTTCACCAGCTTTATCCAAATAAAAGTTCGAGATAAAAAAAAAATATTTACAACAGTCAATAAAAAAAAGGTACGCTAAAGAGCCAGTTTTTATCTCATTTCTAAAAATCAAAAAGCAAAAAAATGAGTAACGATCTTGTTCACGTGTGGTTCTTTTTCTTTTTACCAAGGCCACACCCACAGACTTTCCGACTCCAAGCGAGAATCTAAATCGAAACAAATATATACTACGTATGCACTCAAGCTAATACTCTACTTCAAATAAATCACTTTTTTTTCGAGACAAAGAACACATGAATTCACACAGTTTTTAGTGAGTGTTTTTACCCATGTAAATGAACAATAATAACGCATTAAAATAATCATAAAATGATCATAAAAGTAAATCAAAATCATAAAATGATCAATACAACTAAAAATATTTCATTCCGAGAAATAATATTTATTTCACTGAAGTAAAAACAATATTATTAACACTTTAGAATACCATATAACCATTTGCATACTTTGAAATTTCAATTCAATACTGCTGACGCAGAAATTTATTTATTTTTTACTGGCGTAAAAAAGTTATTCTCATTTACTAATGCAAACAATTTTCAACTTCTAAATACTTATCACTGGCGTGATACACAACAATCATACTATTCGATTCAATACTGCTGATGCAAAAATTTATTCTCATTTGCTGACGCAAACAGTTTTATACTTTTTAATACTCATCACTGACGTGACATAGAAAATTCACATTATTCGAGAACAGAACTTTATTAAATTAATAATCATACTTAAAACTTAAGCATACTTATTATTATGAAATCTTAAAAGAGGATCCCAACTAATAAAAAATAAATATTTGGCAAACATCACTCACCCGCTTCATATGATGGACATTCCCCCAACACTTCGATGAAATTCATTCCTAATATATTTCTTTAAATTTCTTCTTCTTGTGGCATGGCTCCGCTGCCACCATTGTAACAATAACGGGCGTGCTTTTTCGTTATGCTCGAGCTGCAGACATACATCAGCAAAGCACTATCTAATTAAAACTTGTTTTTATTGACGAATTATTTACTAAAATATATACAACTCTCTACACATAGCAAGCGTCTCATTCTTTTTTTCACCATCCTCTTACATCCACACTGCGCCACCTATCGTTGGCTTTCCTTTTCTTTTTTTTTCCCGAGATTCACCGGCGCCCTCACAACTACTATATGCATATATGAACAGAAATGAAAACTGAAGCCTTCACCTACAGAAAAGCATAAAAATCGAAGATGTTTTAGAAGTATTAAATCATTGGAAGAAGACTATAATTTCAATAAGATCTCATGAATGAGCTCAGATATTTTTTAAAAGTGGCTATAAATTAGATAAATATATGGCTGTATAGAAACAAAATATTGCACTAGTGATACACAACTGCAGTGCTCTCCTTCAAAATATCCAAGATTTTTATTTACTCCAAATACCGCTGCAAAACTGCAGCCTATGGATCAAGGCTAAAAAAAGTGTTAAGATGCATTATCGCAAAAGAACTTTGAAGAAGCCCTTGATGGGAATTTAAAATAATCAGTCTTTATGTGTAATAAGTTTATATGACTTGTAAAAGGATGGAACTATGATGTCACAGAAAAAACTGCTTCAAAAAAGGTGGCTTTATTATCAAGATTGATACTACTACTGATAACAGTAGTGTCAATGGCGACGATGGGTAAGGTGAGAAATTGAATAAATGTGGCTGTAATTGAAAAATCAAGGACAATTAGACAGTAATGAAAAATTACAAGATTATTTATTTATAGATTATGATGCTGAGATCTGATGAATTTCAACTGAAGAAGGGCGGAGGAACACACACAAAAAAAGGCAGCCTGAAAGCAACTGATGACGAAGATGGTAATGAAAATGAATGTAAAAATCTTCATCGGAAGATATGTTAAATTCATTTGATACTTTACAATGTGGTTTTCAGTTTGAAGAAAGTGTACCAGAAGATGTTTTCTGAGCATTATGAATATGTGTCAGGGTTGCCATTCAAACAGGAGAATGAAATTCCCCAACTTTTCCAGGTGTGTTTTAAAAAAATTCCAGTCTATCCACATAATGCATGTTGGCTGTGCTAAGAGGTAAATTAATTATGGTACCACTTGAAAACACAAAAATTTGCCAACTACATGACATTATATATATATATATATATATATAATATAATCCCCAAAGCAATACTATTATAACTATGAGTTGTTTTCTCTACTGAAGAATGAGATTAGAATCTGCCCAATCCGTATTAAAAAAAATCTTTTTTCGCACACATTTTGCAGCTAAACGAAAGAAAGAAATTTATTTAATTATTTATTTAGCAGCATACATAAGCAAAAAATATATGCACTAAATTTCGTGATGGTATGTCATCATACCGCAAGAATTAGTTTCAGGATCATGCCAGAGAAAATTTCCTGAAATTTGAAAGTATTATTTACTAATAATAAATAAATTTAGAGGGAAGAAGCAACATTAAATGATATGAATAACATTAAAACAATTAAAAATTGAATTACAATAATCGACGATATTTTGGCGAATATAGGTATATTAAGTGGTTAGCATAGATGACAGATTACTATTTATTTATTTAACTGCAAAATGACAAATAAGGCATTTATTTAAAAAAAAAAAAAAGGTTAAAAAATTTTGACGGTAAAAAAAAGGTTTAAAAGATTTTGCGGTAGAATTCCTAGTATACACTATGGCCTCTGCCGCAAACACCAAAATGACCCGTTTGCTGCTCATTGATAATGTCGCTAAATCTCATGTATCTATACATGGAGGTCAGAATCAAAGAATCTATAGGGATGTTCGGTTAGAATAGGATACATGGAGGCTATCCTAACCTTCATGGTACCATAACAGATTAAACAGATTGTTTTATATGAGAATACGTATTTTCTTTAGGTTAACATGCACTGCACATGCAAGTCTCTCAATTTTTGAGGTTACTGGAAACTTGCTTTACTCTTCTAAAAGACAACGTGATTGGAGCTGTATGTCAGCTACCCGAATGACGCTCACACAATACAAAATTCGCCAAGAAATTTATCGCTTTCAATGTTGGCGCAAAACTCTTTTTTTGGAGGGTATCTCTGTATGAAATTCCCTGACTTTTTCAGATTTTGACGAAAATATTTAAATTCCCCGAATTTTTTGGCCAATTTTCGAATTTCCTGCCTTTTTCCGGTTCTTACAGTTTTCCAGGTAGCGTGGCAACCCTGATTGTGTTGACTTAGCCTGATTATGACATGAAATATTGTTTCCAACAATCAAAAGACTTGCATCACATCATATTTTAAAATTAATTTATGTAATTTTCATAGGAATGGATACATTAACATATGAAATTTTGCATTCATATTTCACTTTACTAGTATTTTACATTTAAAATTCTAAAAAAAGTCTCATTTTAAATCATGTTCTGTCATAACCTTCATTCAGCAGTTTTTCGTGGGATTCTGCGACTTTGTTAAATAAAGGTCACACTGTATTTGATTTATCCCAATGTTGGAATGTATCAAGAGCTTAAATTTTCCAGTCATGTATAATGTCTTTTAGAAAATTGCCCTCCACCATATGCTGAAACTGCTCAAAAGCTGAAAAACTCGCACTATGCGAATGATTGTGTATCAGGAGTTTTTGATATTAATGAACAAGTTCATTTTATAGAACAGGCAAAGCCAATCATAATCATGTCTAGAGGCTGTTTCAATTTATACCACTTTAACAGCAAAGTTGCTTGTAAAAATGGTGATAAGCACTTTGGAGGAACTTGCATTTTAGGGACAATGCGGTACTTATAAAATGACAATTTTCTACTAATTTACAGCCAGGCATGTGAAACGAAAATCAGCAAGACGTTAATTTTCCAATGCTACAAAAGAATTTCAATTCTCTTGACTTAATAACTTTAACACCACTGTTTCCAAAGCTATTCTTACAAGATGTGAACCTTGAAAGAAGAAACCTTGGGTTGTGAATTACCACCAGCATTTTGAATAAATTTTCAAATGGGATAAAGATGTACATGAACAAAAAAATGTAAGTTTGTCTTGTTAAATGGCACTTAATTCATTTGCTCAACTGCATGTTTTATTGATGCTAGTAAAGGGGTGCACGCTGCATGCGTCTTTGTTCGACCAATAGTTGAGTCTGATGTGAAGGTACTTCCTGTTGAAGTCTAGAGTGGTTCCTCTTAAATCCCAAAGTATACCATGTCTGCAATTGACGGCTTGTACAGAAGCTAGGCTTGTGAATTCTAATATCAAAGTTCTCGGTCTACCAGATCTTAAAATAACCCTTCGGTCTGATAATAGTGCAGCCATTTGGTGGATAGAACAGTTGGGAAATTGGCAATGTTTTGTGACGAACCAAGTTACAGAAATTCATCAGTTGACAGATCTTCAAGCATGGAAATGTATTCCAGGGAGTAAGAATATGGCTGATTTACTGTCACGTTGCAGTTCTGCAAGGCATGATTGTTTCTAGGCAGTGGGAGGGGCTTTTGTGGCTAAAGGAAAAACTTTAATGCTGGCCAGTTAGCGATGTGAAAAAAAAAGCAATTAATAATATATAATTCAGTAAGTTCTGGCAACAATGAGTGTTGTTGTCATTAAGAGATCGCGTTTTGCGATGCTGTTGTTCCAAAGATGTAGTTCTACTTCAGTTAGTAAGTCCAATTAAAACTTCCCATTTTTTGCTCTGCTATTTGTTTTCTGTTTTAATTTTAGAAACACACTATTAGGCAAAACCTATAGTAAGCCTAAAGAAGTAGATGTAGATTAAAAAAAAAAAAAGACTAAAATGGTGACTAATGATTTGGCAAAAGACGCACCACTCTGGCATCTGAAAAATGTATTTAATTATGATAAATTACAGTGTTCACTTGGGTTTTAAGATTTGTATCTAATTTAGACAAACTCGTGTCAAATGTAAAAATTCTGAACTTTCTTCTCCTGAAACTGAAAACTGCTTGAATCATTTAGTTCAAAGCTATCATTTACCTGATGCAAAATCTTTGAATTTTGTCAGGATTAACGATAATGGTAATATTTTGAGAATAAGAACAAAAATAATTCATTGAGATACTGAAGAATCATTCTTGTATCCAATATTGTTACTGGACAAATCTGAATTTACTTGGTTTTTGATCAAATTTGTAGAAATTGTAAACTGAACTGAATATTAAGCTGAGGTAGAGTGACGTCAGCTTCTAGAATTTATGAGGTTCAGAGCTAGTTTTCAGTTAGTAATGTGTAGTAGTAACATTTATCGTTGTGTCTGTTTCACGTGCTCCAATAAAGTGTTTTCATGTTTTTCAGAATGATTTCCATCTTCGAGGGCTTTATAAAACAACCTGAATCTGGTAGATGAGAATCCATGAGTTGGATTTCGGTTTTTTTGTTCTCAACAAATACCATGCAGGATTTGAGTTGTTTCCTGAAACATGGCAGTCATGTCATGTTACAAATGAGAAATAGTGAGAAACTATTCTGAATGCATATAATGTAACACAACATACTTGTGAACTATAATGCCTTACACATATACATATATAATTATTACAAAAA
This sequence comes from Stegodyphus mimosarum, assembly GCA_000611955.2. Lineage (NCBI taxonomy): Eukaryota > Metazoa > Arthropoda > Arachnida > Araneae > Eresidae > Stegodyphus > Stegodyphus mimosarum. Next base: position 112,953 of record KK122525.1, read on the forward strand.
TAACAGATTACAGAGTAGCAAATTTTCCAAATTTAGTAGTCTACAGGATTTTTTAAAGCATACTATGCTATCCAATATATGTTCTTCAGCTAACACATTAAAAAATTCAAAATTTTGTTTACAGTATAATTCATAGCATTGACTTTTTTTTTTTACACATCTCAACATTTTTAAACATAATGGTGAAAATGTAGGATACACACAATATGCCTTTATACATACACATCACAAGTGCAGATTTTAAGCAATATAACAAAAAACTGGCAATTTATATTCAAATTTATGTTTTTATAAGTGTGAAACTTATTTAAAAGTAACAGCCCACATAATTTAAAATACTGTTTCTCTATGCTATGCATATATCATTTCGATAAAAACAGCTTTAAAATAAAGTTCACTACTCCAATTCTGCAAAAACCAATCCTCTACAATAAGAAATAATTCTGAATTATCACTGGATACATAAAATGCTCTTCCTAAAACACTAGAAAAATAATTTTAAGAATCAAATGAAATGCATTGTAAAAATTACAAATGAAAGTTATCAGTTACTTATAATTTCAGCCTCACCTTTCCATTTCCTCACCATAAATGTAAATGACTTGGAGTATTTAAGCTGAGGTTTTTTGACTATTAAAATGTTTTTGCCTCTCGAGGCCTCTATTTTAGTTCTGCCATCCCCGCTAAGTTTGTAATTATTTGGCTTTACAAATTTATTTGCTGCTGAGATTTACACTATTATGGCAGGCACAGCTTTCAGCCAACTTCGATTCAAATACAGTTATGTAGTTCTTGACAACTAACCTACATTTTAATTTATCTGTTACTTTATAGTTTCATATCCACAAATGGTGGTTGATCCACAAATGGTTGTTAAGCACAAGATGTGTGCTTATGTTCAAGTTCTGTTTTAATAGAAAGGGTTTTAAAGTTATAGTTAATTTCAGACATGATGATAATTCATTATATGTCTGTTAACCCAAGGCACATCAAACTCTATAGCATTTAAAAACATTTTAGTTAGATGAGATCAGAAATAAAATTTAATTAACTACTACATTCTTCTAATCTAGTGTTATTCTTTCAAAATAAAATGTTAACAACAACTATGAAATATCGTAACTACTGTGCATGTTTCACAGTATATGAAATACTGTAACTATGAAAACAGCCAACTTCAAACTTTTTTTTTTAAACTTCCATTAATAATAAAGCTTCATAAGAGTAATGAATATTATTTCAGTTTCAAATATAAAATAAGCTATCCTACAATTGTAAGTGGTTGAGCTGAATTCTCGAACTTACAAAGCCGAAATGCGATATACATGGTATTTGTTAATTTGTTTTAAAGAACAACTCTGTGCAGTACTTTTAATGCACAAAGAATGGACGACATAAATATGATATGAATTTATCTTGCAATGATTTGAAACATGCAATTACAAAATGCCTATGAAATGCTACATAGTCACAAAAATGATTTATAGATTATTCCATACAAATCAAATAACTAATCACATAAGTTTATACTCAATAAATTAAGTAGCCATCCCTTAATTTAATCACTGAGCCTAAACTAGTGCTTTTGAAAGCTTATAATTATCAGAATTACTCTTGTTTGGGAATTATAAATGTATTTAGGCTTTCATAAAAGAGCACTCTTCTGTTTGTAATTCAATTTCATTTCAATTTTAGTAGTACTGATGTTGATAGTTAGTAAATATAATCTTGTTATAAAAATTATGATTACACAATGTGGAATGAAACTGAGCATTTAAAAATGTAATGACACTTTTTTTTTAAACTATGGTTGTCACTAACAGAACATAATTATCTAATGCTACAATTCAAAATACTTAATGTACCCCCCCCCAAAAGTGTGATAACTAAGAAACGAATATTCTTGACTCTGTTTTCTAAATTTGATGGTAGCTGAATATCTAGAACAAGCTGCTCCTCTACAGATGAACAAAAGTGACCAGAAATTGTACAAAAATGTTCTTTTTAACATTTTGATAGCTGCCGTTACAAGCATGTGACCTACATAAACCTTGACATAATTCGACCACTTACTACGACATATGCATGATTTTGGAAGTCAGTGATTTATGCTAGCATCTTAATAATGTGATTTTGTCTTTCAGCAACTATCTGTCCATGTCATACAAACATGACTCACTCAACCAGTCATTAATCAGCTGCTTTCACATACACAGGATTCGGGAAGGCAGAAATAACAGCTAGTTTCATGCTAACGAAACTTCACTTGGCAATTATCAGCCAGTGACATATGGTTTGGTTTATTTAATTATGGCAAGCACACTGGGCTATCTGGCAAAGGGGATCATATTGTCTTTGCTGAGATTATAGGAAGTTAAATTCCCAAATAGTGCCTGATAGATACCTAATACCAAGAACTGAAGATTTTTCAACACATTTTAAGAGACACCAATTTTTTTTTCTAAAACTCATCTCTTTAAAGCATATTATCAAATACCAATAGCAGAAATGGATAAAGGTAAGACTGCAATAATAATCCCATTTGGCTGGTATGAAATTAACATTATGAGGTTGGGTTTGAAAAATGCACCTTCAACATTTCAGAGAATCATCCATGAAGTTTTTAGAGATTTAAATTTCCCTTTCGCTCATTTAAATGATATATTGATCGCTTCACCTAATGAAGAAGAGCATAAGAAACATCTGGATCTAGTTTTTGAATGATTAAACAAATATGGCTTAAGAATAAATTTGTCAACATCAACTTTTGGAGAAGAAAATGTACAATTTTTAAGGTATTTGGTTAAACCCGAAGGTTCTCATCCATTACCTCAAAGTAGAAGCTTAATTGAATTACGAAACACCCAAAACCATCCATGAACTAAGAACATTTCTTGGTATGATCAACTTTTATCGTCGTTACTTAAGACACTGCAAAAACCCAAGCTAATTTACATGACTATATGAAAGGCTCAAAGAAAAAAGATAAATGGCAAAATTTTTAGAATTTAGGGATGGCAAAAATTTTAGACTTTAGAGAGTCAACAAGTAGTAGAATTTAGGACCCACACAGTGGCCAGGTGACAAAATGCCTAGCACTACCCTGTATACTAAGATTTAGACGATGAATTTTTCAAAATGTCAGCATTCAATTTTTTTTATTAAGAATTCCTTTTTACAGATTCTACAGTTCATGTGACAAGATTAGAATAATTTTTGAAATTTTCCATCCTTGAGTTTAATGGAAAGAAGAGAAAACAAAGGGAAAATAAACATGTTAAGAGTAATGCCAATTTAAAATATGATAGGGTAAAATAAAAATATTTTCTTTTAATGCTATTTCTTAAATATAATTCTAATATATTATCATTATTTTAATATTTATCAATACTATTATGTTTGTTAAAAGAAATCGATGCAAGACTTCCAAATTTTGGATACAAACTGATCTTAAAATTGCCAAGATGTTGGAAAGTCACCGATTTAGCTGTGCACAATAAAAGAATTCATATCCCTAGAAGAGAAAAGTTGTTTTTGATGTAATATTTTATGAATTTCATTCACACACACACAGAAAAAAAAAAGTGTTTATGCTTCAATCAAGATGTCCTTGTGCCCGAAGTATCACACCATTTATATTAGAAGCAAGATGGAATTTAAATCATAATCCATCAAATGCATATTTATCCATGAAAAGCCAAAAGATATTCGACCAAAATGCTAATTCACACCAAAAGGGCAGTAATAGAAAAGAGAAATATCAGATGAGTAAAATTAAGGGCCTTTTTGCCAAAATTAGGGGCTTTTAAATCTTCAAAAAACTTAAGGCCTTTCAGACCAAAAGAACCCAAACATTACAGCTATTGTGTCAACTAAAGTATGAATTATGAGTAACATGAAAAAATTCAGCACCACCTTTCAAAATGCTTTGTTTAGAATATTGATGTTTGAAAACTGGATAGAAAAAAAGAAAACATACATGACAAAAGTTTAATGCAAGTTACATTAATGTGAACTAAAGGCAAATATAACTGATATAAAGAAATGCAGTAACTCTTTAAAGTATTAAAAAAATTATATTTGAAAATGGTTACCTTAGAGAGCATTCACTGTATTTGTTCTAAAATATATTTTATTTTAAATGCTGTTGATTAATGAAAAATGTTTAGAATAATTGATAGTCAACAAATCAATCAAAATTTTAGAAGTTATGAATGCAGGCTATAATCAAAACAACTATCTCATTGTATATTCAAAATTCCAATACATCATTCTTTACACATTTTTTTAATAAAATTTGGTATAAAGTATTAAGGATAATTTTTGTTTCTTTAGTATACATGCCATTTACTCTTTCATGCTAATAATTTCAGCTTAGGTGATCTATACAATTTCCCCCAAAAAAGATAATACATGGTTAAAAAAAAAGAAAAGAGAGAGAGAGATACATTAATTTCAGAAATGGATACCAAAAATACTATAAAATTTACATTCAGGTTCCCTCTCTTATGTAAAGGGTGTTTATTATTATTATTATTTTTTCCTTTGAGCTCATGAACCACAGATCATATTGTACTATTGACACACAGACCAACTCTGCAAAAAAAAAAAAAAATAGTAATAAAAGGTTAAAAATTGAAAAAGGCATGTAAAACAAAGTTATGCATCTCAATGATAAATTATGGCAATTTTATTGTTCTACAAGTTTTAAGTCCATTTCCCCCTCAATTCCAAAATGGTTTGGTTTTTGTAGCCAAAGTACATATATTTGAATTTTATTCTCCTGACTATAATACTGCTAAGAACTAAACAAGAGAAATGACTTAAAAGTCAAAAGAACATTCTAAATAGCAACACAAACAAATTTAACAATAAAAAAGGTAGCTTTTTATAAATCAGACTTCAGAATTAAATACAGTACAAAGTCCAAGATTCGGACTCATTGGGACTTCGGCAATTCCGGATTTGGGATTTTTCCGGATATTAGATCATCAATTTAAATCTTTTAACATGGCATGCAGAAATTATAAAATAAAAAATATGAATTCATTATTTATGAAATAATGAACATTTATGATCTAAAGGGTATCAAAATTTACAAAAAAAAAGTTTAATATTTATTTGCTATTTATTTGTTTACTTTATTAAACATTTCTTTTAATGTAAGCTGTTTAAGTTGCTTCATTTCTTGTGTTAATACTTTCTCTTTAATTCTATAAACAGACATAATTTCCTGTTCAGTTACATAGTTCCACTGCACAAGTCCTGTAATTGCTGTCAAGAATTCCGACTAAATTGTCAACCGAAATTTTTTCGTTTCCAATAACCTCTGTGTCTTTACTATCGGTACTATCGGTTTTCTTTACTATCGATAGCGGTATTTTCTGGATTTAGAATACAGATTTTGCCATCCATTAATTGATTGACGACTGGAGCAGTCATTGCAATGAAAAACTTCCGTTATATCATCTTCATCTATTACTGTTTCTCCACATTTCTTTATAAAATCCCTATTAGAAAATTTCACACTTGGTTTGCGATATCTGAAAACTTTCAAATTTGTGGCTATCATCTTCATCATCCTCACCATCAAATATGGTAGCTGGCCATAAATTATGCCAAGAATTTTTAAAGTATCTGGACACATCCTTCCATGATCTTGCGATGCTCCACACAGCAAATCTTTTGTTTACTGGACATCGAAGCTTGTTTTCACTTTCTAGATCCTTTTGCAGCTCCAGAATTAGAAACTCTTTTTGACATACTCGAAAGTTCAAGCTTTAATTTTCATATAATTGCTGCAATATTAACTGTCTGCAAAAAATAATAAGCTGGATCAAATTAGAAGATTAAGGAACAGCACAATCTGCTATATTAACTGAAATTCCTTAAAATCAGTAAAGTATAATTTTAGCCTAGTTTAATAGCATATGCTATACATTATTGGCTATGTATCATGAGATTGGTGATGAAAGACAAAAGTTGTTCTGCTAATTTTTGTCTTGCTTCTATCGTACTGAATTAAGCTTGAATTGTATTAATTCAGTTATTTATTATAACATAACGTCTATTTCTTGAACATGCTTAAAGCTCATCTTGAGTCCTGAATAAACAGACCCCCACATATACTTAAGGCTAATGGAGGGCCAGCACTAGATTACTGCCTGATGCCTCTGCAGTTCCTAAATTCTGCTACAAAACGCTTGCCTAAGTTCTAAATTTTTACCGCCCCTAAACTTTGGATCCCAGTGCTTTCCCCTAAATTATAAAGTTTTGCGATTCCTTAATTTTGTTGCTGGGTGCTTCTCCAAATTGAAAAAAAAAAAAATTGTATTCCCTATATTCTTCAGCCCTGTGCGGCCAAACAAGCTCTGACACCGGTTCTGCATTTATGTGAATAACATATCAGTTATTCTTAATTCAAATAGCACTAAATGTTCCTAATCTTTGGCCTATAAGCTTCATTAACAAAATCTGTTTTTAGCACATGAAAATTAATTTTTGTTAAATTTTTCCTCATCAGCATTTCTTAGCGTACTTAACTTAAATCTGTAATCATTGCCAAGCATAATGTCAGCATAAAAGGTTGCCATATTCTGTTATTCAACTGCTAACAGAAAAAAAAAAGTTTAGACATCACTGCATGAGTCATTACTCAAGTTGTCATATGTTGATAAACATGCGGTGATGAAAGCAAAATATAATAAATAATAATTCCTCAGAGGTATAAAATACCAGTAGGTGTAAAATCAACGATGTATCTATGGAGAATATTTAGGTTTGAGATGTATGGCAAGCAGATATGTAGCTATGGAGCAAAATTATTGATCTCACAAATTTATGCTAAAATGATTGTCTCTTCAAGAATGAGGTATTTTATTTAGTGTCTAAGTGAAATTAAGAATCAGGGCTCTCCGCGTGTTTTATTATAGAAGGAAAAAATCAAATGCGCATGCATAAAGCATACAACAACAAAAAACATCGTTTGCGGCTTTTGAAGTCCGGATTTTAGATCATTCGGGATACTGGACTTTGTACTGTAGTAATTGAAACGCATTAAGAATTAAAGTCAAACAAAAATAAATAAATAAATAAAAATTAACTGTCATCTCAAAAGAATTAAGTTTGCTAATCAATTTTTTTATATAACCTAATAATGGATATGCTTAAATATAATATAAATTAAAAAGAAGAAAAAAAGGAGATTTAAACAATGAAAAAGTAGCCATCTGGCTTTAAGATTTTTATGAAAACTATCTGTATAAAAAAACAATGAAGAATTTAATTACGGTCCATAACTTAGAGAATATACAGGGAATGAATTTGTGATGATGCTAAAGGTCATACGAGCTAATGCATCTATGATGTCACAAAAAATCACATGATCTCTGACATGACAAGCTAATTTTTATTCTTTTCTTTAGTTCACAAAAATTTCTGTCACCACTAGTCTGAGACAGCCACCTAGATTAATTTAAGCAGTGGCGTGCGGTAGATTTTCATGTAGGGTGTGCAGAGAACAACAATAGCAATAATAATAAAACCATAAAAATTTACATTAAACACTTCTTTAACTTTTTATTATTCATTTGTACACAAAATCCATACATCTATCCATATTACTAACCAAATCATCAATTACATGATCATAAAACTCTGGTTTTGAATGTAATAAGTGTAACTTTTCTTTTTCTATTGTTATTAGAGATAAATTGCTTAATCTATCCTGGCTCACTGTATTGCATGCAGAATTTTTTACTCTTTTCAATGCTGAAAATGATCTCTCCACCGAAGCAGTTGAAAATGGAATTGTACAGGTTAGGTTAGGTTATTCAATTATGGCAAAGCACACGAGGGCTATCTGCCTAAGGGGAGGGATGCCTTCGTGGAAGACTTTCTAAGGGAAACTGGCTCGTATACACTTTACACATGGGGAAAACCACGAAAACACCCATGCAGCCAGCCCGTTCGCGGGATTCGAACCTCGGACCGAACTACCAGTGTTCAGCGTCTTTACCGCTCGGCCGCTGGTGGGCCATGGAATTGTACAAATTAAATGTGCCAATTCATTTACTTCACTTAGGGCACCTGTCAAATCATTCAGCATTATATGCTGGATAAGTTTCCATAAATTCATCTCGTGGTATGACTCACTACGCTAAAGAACGCATAATTCCTTGGTTAGCTTTACAAAATCGAAATGTTTTGCTTAAGCGTTCTTGAACGAATTAAGGCATTCATCCAGAAATTTACTTTGATATTTCTTAAAAAAACTGAAATTCAATAGTTCAAAAAATTTGAGCGAATTTAATTTTTTAAAATGGACATCTAACTGACAATAAATAGTGTTCATTATTTCATAATATAAATTTTTAAAATGTTGGTCTTGGTCTACACTTCAGTTTTGTAAATTTACATGACTTTTTTTTTAATTTGGGAGACCCACTACAGAAATAGTCTCTTCATAAACTTCAACATATGCAACAGAAGTTCACATATTTTGAATTGCATCTTTTACTTCCTCTACTTTTTGACTAGAATATGCTATATCTAAGTTAGTTTTTTGTAAAATATCAAGTAGAACATCAGTATAACTGAAACACTTTGGCAAAAATATTTAGGAGAAAATTACTGTTAAAATTCTTCAAAAAATATGTGATAACCCTTTGCAATATTAATTGTATCGTTATCCCAGCCTTCTGAATTTTCAATAATATTTTCAAATAAATCAGATAGGCCTTGCCTTTCGCTTTTTATGGTATTTACGAAACGAGATGAATAATTCCAACGTGTTGTAGCTAATTTTGGAAATTTTCTTTTAATAATTTCATTTAAAACATGATTTCTTTTTTAAGACATCGAAAACAATGAGGCTATGCCAGAAATTGTTGCAAAAAATAATTTACAATCTTTTATAAACAATACAGATTGCGACAGAACTAAATTAAGTACATGTGCACAACAATGCACAAACACAGCTTCTGGGAAAATGTCTTACTTTTTTCTGCGTCCCATTCAATGCTCCTGCCATGACTGCCGCCCCATCGTATGTTTGAGCAATCAGTTTATTGTCACACGCCCAACTCAAAATCGTTTCTTGCACAACATTACACAAAGCTTCCGCTGAACGATCACAACTAACATCTTTAAAAAACAAAAATCTTTCCACTGGTGCATTACAATTATTAACATATCATAGCACAACCGATAATTGCGATTTGTGAGATATTTCAGATGTTTCATCCAGCATAATAGTAACAAATGGCGTTTCCTTTACCTCATTTCTAATTTCTGAAATTACAATATTTTTTATCGATGCAATACCATTTTGTATTCTATTAGTGGTTCCAGAAAATACAGTTGCAGTTATTAGATGGGTTGCTAAAAGGTCATATTTACTAATTAAAGTTATTAATTCTATATAATTTCCTCAATTAAGGGAATTTATATTCTCATTGTGTTCCCGAAATGCATCTTCTTGTTTTGCTAAGTAACAAACTACATCTATTAATCTCTTAAGAATATTTCTATTTCTTGTTACTTTTTCATTGTGTTGAACAATCAATGAAGCCTTTTGTTGATCTAACATTAAATCTATCTTGGCGGTACCAAACGTTTTTATAGTATTACAGCATTTATGTGAAATTGTTTTTTCATGTTTCTTTGCAGCTTCGTGGAGATGATTTAAATCACTGTAGCCTTGTTTTGTCCAAATATTCTTATCCTTTTCAATTACAACAAAAAGTAAACATGGCCACCAGTACAACTTATTCAGTTCACTACAACCGGTTAACCCATTTAAACTTTTCATACATAGATTTTTGAAAATGTCGTACTCTTGTCCTTTAATCTTAACATTTTGCGACAGAATAATATCCGGCATCGGTCTAAATTTAACTATTTCGTTTTTTGTAGTTACGTCTCATCTCGAAAATGGATTTTCCAATAAATTTTTAACTACTGAGACATCTGAGTTCTCCATTCTGAAATGGGTTATTTAATTTGAACATAAATTTAAAGAATACAATAAATAAAATATTTACCTATGAGTAGTCGAGCTATAACTATAAAAACAGCTAAACTTATGAGAATTCTACTACCACTGAAGCATTATTAATTGTTTTTAACATTTGGAAATCATATATTCTGCAAAAAACATCTTGACAATTTTTAAAAACAAAACCAGGGCTATGGTGTTACAGATATAACTTATATACTGTCTGTAAGGCACAATGAATGGTAAAATTTGGACTGTTCTGTTAAAATTCATTTCTTTTTTGTCTAACAAAATTGTTTTTCAGTGAATTATTTCTATAAATATAATACATCACCGAAATTACTTTACCACACTAAAACATTTCCTTTTATATTGATGAAATACCGGGTGGCCATAATTAAACTGACAGTGCTTACAGCGTTCTGTAGCGTGATCTATTTGCGAGAATGACGCCACATTTTGTAGGAAGATTAAACAAGACGGGGGACAAAGGATTCCGTGAAAAAAAAAAATAGTTTCAAAAGTCACCGCTAGGGGAATATTTGGCGCTGTGTAATAGAAAATAGAATTAACAAAAATAGAAAATTGTTAACAAATGCAAATCAATATAGAAATTACCTTTTATTTTGCATTCAAATGAGGTTCAATGTGGCTGCCTTTGTTGTGGACCACATATTGCATTCTGTGCACAGTATGCACAATAGCAGAAAGTAACATGTCTGCAGGAATCTCCCGTACAGTCCGTAATATGTTATCCTTCAACGTAGCCAGGTCCTGGACCACTCCTTGATAGACCTTGGACTTAAGGTAACCCCATAATCAGAAGTCGCATGGGGTAAGATCAGGCAACTAAGGTGGCCATGCAATTGGAAAGTAGCGGCTAATGACTCTTTCTGTTGTGAATTTCTGTCGTAGCACCTGTTGCACCCGTACAGCAACGTGTGGAGGGGCTCCATCTTGCATGAAAATGATTTTCTCCAGGCATTGTCTTTGCCAATGGATGTAACGTGAAATTTGAATAAAGAACTTCTTCTTCTGTTCGGCGTATGTGATATTGCAGATCACGAGACTTTATCGGTGTTTATGTAGATTTTACGCTTTTTTAAAAGTGTTGCCATATTGCACTTGAACTAAATCAAAAATATGCATAATAAAAGGTAATTTTATTGTGTATTAATTTGCATTTGTTAACACTCTATTTTCTATTACACAGCGCCAAATATTCCCTTAGCGGTGACTTTTGAAATTAATTTGTTTTTTCGTGGAATCCTTCGTTCTCCATCTTGTTTAATCTTCCTACAAAATGTGGCGTCATTCTCGCAAATAGATCGCGCTACATAACACTGTGAGCACTGTCAGTTTAATTATGGCCACCTGGTACTTCTTTTATATTCCATAAAAACAAAATCTTACAATATATAAATTTAAATATTAACCGTCTGCAAAATCGTATGGCCAGTTAATAAGTTAAAAAACCAAAAGCGCTTCAGCACATAAGTTACCACTCTAATACAACGCTTAATAAACCGTACCTTCGGATGATTCTGAATGCCAAGTACAGGACAAATAGCTGCACTTGCCTCAGTGCTATAGTATGTTGTGCTTCTCCAGTAGCCCATACATATAAAGCGTGATTTTCTATTAGTGCGCAGTGCGTACACATCAAAACTTCCTATGTTCGTTTGCTTTGGAATGCACTACGTGGTGCAGCACCTAGTACCGCACCCACTGCGGGAATACAAGCAAGTAAATGTACATAATATTTGACTAGATTATAAATAATATTTATTATATACCATACAAAGATAGGTAGACATAGGGGCAGAAAATTATTCTCTCATAATTTTGCCAGGGTGTGCACTAATTTTGCCAAGGTGTGCAGTGCACACCCTGCACATATAGACTGCACGCCACTGAATTTAAGTTATATAATTTTGCACATTATATTAATTTGCAATTTTTTTTATATAACTTACTTCTCTCAACAGCACTCTCTACAGCATCTGAAATGAAAAAGAGAGCTTATGTTTATTGTATGTATTTCAATGCATTATATTACATGGAATACACATTTCCCACATATAATACATATGTACAGAGTGGTTATAAAATACCTTTCCTTATCTGAAGGCATCAGCAGCAAAAACTAATAAAAGGGATGAAACCAAATTTCATATACAAACTGTAAAAAAGCATGGAACAATGAATTCTGCTAAAAAGAAAGAAATATTACCAAAAGTTGATGCCAGGAGAGATTTTGGCATTGCTGAAACTGGAAGTGGGCCAATACTTACAATAAATGCATGAGTAATGGATTACAAAAAATTTCATTAATGTTTCACTAATAAAATATGCACATACAGTTTAAAACTCACAGAAAATAATATTTTATTAATCAACATTAGGGTTCCTTGGACAGCATGCAGCATTCTCGATGTGTTGACTTTCCCTGCATACAAGATATTACATCTTGTGTATGACGTTCTCTACTGCTGTGTGTAAACTATCAGTTTGGATATTTGCAAGAAAAAATACTACATGATGGATTTAACGTGCATCCACAGACAAAAGTCACATGGGGTGACAGCATGGGGAATGATACTGGCATTCCAATAGGAAACTTTGATTAGTAACTCCATTATTATCGAAATATTGAAGTAAAAGATTTTGTACTGAATGAATATGTGGTCGCGCTCTATATTGTATAAAAATTGTCAAGTCCACGCACTGTCTTTGCTACAATGTAGGAACAACAAGAGTTTGCAGTACCAGCCGATATTTCTCACCAGTAATGGTGAAGGTAACAGAACCCGCAGGAGCGATAGTCTCATGAAAAGTATGGTCCTATTATGAAATCAGCTGTGAATCCACACCACACGGTTACTTTTGCGGATGCAGTGGCACTTGGTGGATTAATGTCGGCCATTAAGATGCCCCAATTCAGCAGTTGTGAGTACTGATGGAACCATTCATATAAAAAACAAGCCTCAACTACCCACAATATTTTCCAATGTCGATAATTGTTGATTTCCATTCGGGCAAGAAACGTTAGAGCGAAAGTCAGGAACTTAAAATCTGCCATTCTCAGTTCTTGCACATGACTATCTTGTACAGATATAAATGAAGAAGATTTTTCTGGCAAAAGGATAAGGCATATCAGTTTGGCAAGCTATTGCATGAGCACTTGGACCACTGCTAGTTCCTGTGTTATCAAACACACCAGTGGCAACTTCTGTTACTGCATGGTTTGATACTGCTTTTTTTCCTCAGCCAGCTATAATTCCTAACAATCTAGTTTGCTCTAATTTTTTAATTATACCTCCCAGTCCCACAACAGACACTAGACCTTTATGCAAGTTATACAGCTTTCTAAATTCCTTAACAGCCATCATAGCATTGGATTCTTAGAGTAAAACAGTTATATGAGTAAAGTATGTTGAGCTAAGGTAGGATGTATATTAAGCACAAGTCAACAGCTGACTCAGTGTTTGCTCTCCCCCTTTTTGAAAGGTTGGTTTGATTTATTTGATTATGGCAAAGCACTCGAGGGCTATCTGCCAAAGGGAAGGGATGCCTTCCTGGATGATTTTCTAAGAGGAACAGGCTTGTATACATATTATACATGAGGAAAACACCCATGCAACCAGGCTCAAGCCCTGGACAGAACTATCAGCATTCAGAAACTTTACCCCTTGGCTGCTGGCGGGCCTCCTTCTAAAAAGAATGAGTGGCACTGCTGTCATGTACACACTAGAAATTAGCATAATCTACTTAGATCGTGCAAATGTTTTACAGTATATGTGAAGCAGTGCTAAAATCTCTTCCATTAGTGACTTTTGGTAATAATTTTTAGAATTCATCTCTACATGCCTTCCAGTCTGTATATGAATTTTGGTTTCATTCTGCTAATTTTAGCTGCAGATGTCTTCAAACAGGGAAAATAATTTCATAACCATTCTGTGTATCTAACTGAATTACTATATTATGAAAAATTAAATCTGCATGAATTTAATAGGAAATTTGGAAAACTTAAAACATCAATATATAAAAGCTTGATATAAAAGAGTATTTTGTGAATAAAAAGCGTGACACAGGAAAAAAAAAAAAAATCAGATTTAAGTACATCAAACACTGCATGCTCTGAAAAATTGTATTTTATGCACGAGTACAGCACAAGAATCATGTATATATTCACATGTATATACCCTTAGCATTTTTTCAACTAACTAAGACATATTTGATTTATTTAAATAATTTTCATCTTAATCCCTAAATTAAAGAAGCGAAACTTCTTCTAGAATGATAATTTCTGGAACTTCTTAGATTATTATTCTTTGCAGCTGCATTTTAAGGCAAATCATTCACCCTTCAAAATCCTATGCAATGCTTTCATCCTCCCCTCCCATGGAGATTAAAACAAAAATGAAGTAGACACAAAATATTAAGACAGCAATCCCTGAAAACTCAATATCCAGGAGGTGATACAGATTGATAAACTGTATTTATACTCTCTGAGTATGGGCATCTCTCTCCTTTTTGGAAATGCACAGTAGTTGCAACAGACAAACATCATTGCATTTTCTTTCTTCAGTCTAACTACTGAACAAGCAATCATACTATAATTTTCTTCCTTTTTGGTTCCTTTCAAAATTTGTTGTTACTAGTTTTTACCAGAAGTAATTTCCCTATTAATGATATAGTTTAATAAGAAATTTTGCTTCTACCTTAGTCCAAGAGATGCATATCAACTTACAGTGTGTGTAAAGGTGGAAACAGCCTTCTCCTCAGCTTTTAGAGTTTGTGGTCTTTATGACTTATTTTTTAAAAGAATCCCAAAGTATTGATATTTATTGTATGTTGGCAAACATTATTAATATAGTAAAAGGAAATATACTTCAACAATTTAAAAAACAAATGCTAATTACTAAACAAGGATTATGTTATACATTAAAAAAATAAAACATTTTCTCACCCCCCCAATCTTCTATAATTTTTTTGCACTATTCTTCAAGTACACGGTGGTCTGTTTTTGCTTTAAAAAAAAATCAGAGAACTGCAGAAATACGGTAATGTACAAACCTGGTAATACTGGCTATTCACCAAATGCATCTCCTTGTTCTTCCCCTAGAGATTTTGCATCAGAATTCTGTATTGCTACAAAAATTTTATAGCAGCTTCTTCCATTGCTGGCAAATTCCACAAGCACAAATTTAAAAATCAAGCTTATGGCAAAAAATATGATTTTGTTTATAAAAGCCGCTGGAATATAACATAAAGAATGCATGTGAAAATGGCAACATTGCTTGACTGAAGGATTGTTATGAGCCTGGTTGCCAGTTTGACACATTCTGAAAATTTGGCAACATCTTGTGAGCACTATTAAATTATTAATTTCTATCCTTTAAATATCCCTAAAGACATATCTTAAATCACTCACTGGTAATGCTTCAAAAGACAGTGAATATATTTAAATATTTAATACTTACATGATAGGATTAAAAAATTCTGAGACATGTAATTCCTTAGTAAAAGCTTACATTCGAACACTCAACATTCAAATTCCCTCTTATTTTTGCCAATGGCAGCACAGCTTCTGGAAGAAATACTGTAATCCATCTTTTGTAAACATCCACCGTCTCCTTTGACATAACTTGTTGATGCAAATTGGCTATCCTGAATATTTTGTTTCATTTGAAGAAAGAAGTAAACATCACAGTAGGAAAAGTGAAGACTGCAGTGTGAAGTCGAGTAAGTAATGTGGAAGCATCTTAAAACTCATTATGAAGAGAAACTTTGCATTTAAAATTAGGACTGGAATATTTAGATTATGGTAACCATGTGACTTTTAAATTACTGATTCATATTTTAAAACTGACTCATATTCATATATGGAAATAGTATGGAGAAAGCTATGAAAACTCCCAAGTTGAAAAGATAAAATGCAGATGGCACTGCTTCGCAGCAGAATACATGTAATGTAAAATTAAAAGAGGAACAAACCGTGTATCAGTTTATTAGGCAGTATGATTCCTAGAAGGTTGGTCCACATTATAATAGGACATCTGTATATATAAAAGAAATAATAAATGATAAAGAATATTCTGATGCTTTGTTTTAATGCTATTTCTATATCCCATACAGCCAGCTTATCTACAGGGATCTGAACTTGGGTTGAATTACAAATATTCAGCCATTTTAATGCTTGGTTTCTAGTCGGCAAAAAAGCAGCTTTAGATTGGTATACATTTTAAATAAAACGTTACTGATATCAAGAGCGATTAGACATAAGCCTTTCTAACAGGAAGTAACTGGTTTCAAGGGCAATCAGACTTAGATCTCTCTTTCTTGAAAGCTTAAACTTACGTTACAGTTTTTTAGAAGCTGAAATCTGCTTTTAAAGAAGAGGGATCTATGTTTGATTGCCTTTAAACAGTTTCATTTAAAATCTATCCCAAACTAAGATTCCCCCTGTTTTTTTTGGGGGGGCTTAATTTTAAATTCTATATTGCAATGAATGCATTGTGCATTTCATCAAACTTTAGACTATCACAAATGACATAAAATGTTTAAATGGCTCCTTGTTCATTGCACTACCTTCAATATCATGAGAATGGGGGGAGGCGGAAGAACCCAGCAATACTTTTTCTTTGCTGCTATTTTTCCAGAATTTCTGTAATAGTGGCCAAGACAGTAATTCAAGACAGTAAGAACTAGGCTTTGAATTATTAAACAATATTTGAATAATTATGATGAGCTTATCCAAAAGTTGGATCACCGTATGTTTATTAACTAGCCCAATATCTATATATTTCCCTTTTTTATCAGGAGATAAAAATGAGAGACAGGGTACTGATACTTGCGCTGCATATTAAGATCTGCCAAAATGCACTAGTTGATGCTTTTTGATAACTGTCTTATTGAAGTTCTCTAGGGTTCGGTGATGATCTTATGAAATAACAATGCGACACCAAATTGATGTTTTTCTCAGTAACAGCAGTTACAAATCAGTTTTAGAGCTCATTATTTATCATGCAACCTCAGCTGCTTTGAAATGCTAACACCACTCACAGACTTTCAATCTCACCATCACAATCATCTTACTCATTTACATAACTAACAAAATTGTTAACCTTAACAACCTCACCATCACAGAGTCAGTCATCTTACACTTCATTAGTTTAACTAACAAAAGCATTAAGCTTAAGTAATAAAAGTGTAGCTTTGTTAACTTAACAAGCAAAAGTACAGTTATTGCACTGAAGTCCCAGTAGCTGTTTCACCCAAACAATATAATTGAGCAAGCATTGAAACTTTGCAAGAAAATCTATGTTTTTAAAATTGCAGAACAAAGATAACAAACCACATTAGAATATTTCTGTATTAATCATTCAGGTTACAAAGGGGAGACAGAAGAATGTATTTCAAATCAATTTTTTAATCTTAGTGCATGTAAAAAAGAAGTGCTGCCACTGCTGAGAACTGTGACATGGAAGCAGTTGTCTCAGTCCACAGTATGCCATAAAGAAGTTATTGCTCTCAGCTTTAGGTAATTTCATTTGCAAGAAATTATGCAGCTGAACCAAATAAAAACCACAAGAAGTACTAAAATTAAAAAAATAAATAAAATAAGAAACTGCTATAAAAGTAGGTTAAAGCATTGCTAGAGGGCTGTTAACTGGCTCATAGAGGAGAGTATGTTGCAAAAATGTTAAGGGAGCACTTGCCAAAGTCTACACATTGCAATTCTGTTTGCAATTTGTATGAAAGAGCAGCATTCTGTTACCCATTTTAGACTATAGTGATAAAAATGTTTAATATTATAGTTTATTTGGTTGTTCAAATTACAGTATACACTGTAAGAACGATTACAGGAGAAAATCAGAGTCATTTCTGTAGTGGAAACCCATGTTACATATATATATGTTTTTGCTTCAATCCTCAGTGCATTCTGGGTTTAGCCCTGAAATTTTAGTTTCTAAAAATGCCATGAATAAATGGTATTTTTTTTACTATAATTAAAAAGGAACTCTCTCACTTTGTACCTTGATTCATTTTCTTCCAATATATGGTGGCTCTCAAAAGTGTTCCCGCACTTTTAAGAATTTGCAGAAAAAGTGCTAAAGTGATGCAACACGGAACTGAATTCGAAAGCAAAGCCCAGTATTTTTTCATATCATCTCCATGTGATTTTGAATAAAATCAAACTTTTAAATTTTTAATATTGACTTATTTTCTTCTTCTAAAACTGAAAACGTAAGGAGGCATAAATAAAACACGCCATAAAAGTGACTGCACACTGAAAAATTTTCGTAAAATTTCATAAATAAAATGATAGTCTACCACTTATTTATTATTATTTTTTTTCATTTTGGTAATGTTTACAAAACTGTTTGGCTTTATTTTTTGCTTGTTTACTTCATATTTTATTTAATATTTAAAAATGGCTCGTAGTCGCACGGAAACAATGAACAGCATTAAAAAATTTGTAATTTTTCATTCTAAGGATTCGGGACATTGCAATTTAGTAAAGTTATCCCATTCTATGGCGCAGTATGTGATTAAAATGCTTTAAAGAAGAAAATCAGTTCCAAAATAAAGTAAGAAGAGGTTGTCCAGCAAAGAGGACTCGATGTGATCAGAGATTTATAGTTGGAAAATTTGTGAAAAATCCACGTTTAAGTGCTGTAAAGTTTCCCACAGAGTTAACTGAAAAATTTTCTACTTCAATTTCATTTGAAACTGTTTGATGAGTACTCAAATCAGCTAGATTGCATGGGCACCCTGCTCGACAATTTTTTTCTCTAAGCACAAAAAATAGAAAGCTTAGGTGTTTCTTCACAAAATCAATGGTAAATAAGCCCAAAGTGTATTGGAATCATGTTTTATTTGCAGACAAATGCAAATTTAACATTTTTGGTTCTGCTTGAACATATAATTTTATGGAGGAAAAAAAACAAGGAACTTAATCCCAAGACTTCAGTTAGAACAGTAAAGCATGGCAGTGCCCTTGTTGTCCATGACAATATCAGAATTAAATAATTTAGTGTTTATTGATGGCATAATGAACCACGCTCTTTATTTAAACATTTTAAAAAATAATATGCCCAGACATTTGAAAGCTGTTAAAAAATGCTGCAGGATATCCTACAAAATATTGATTGACAGAAATACTACAGTATTTACTAATCTGTGCAGATTTCTTTACAGCATACAAAGACTTTTTGTGAGGTAACTTTTATGTTATTTTTTTATTATTAATTTTCCAAAAAAGAAGTTTACTATGCTCATAAAATAATTAATGTAATTTTGCTAAGAGAAATTTATAGATATTATTAAAAAATTCTCATTCTAAAACATTAATTTTTATTAATGAATAAAGCAATATTTCATGGAAACTTGTAACCGTACGAACACTTTTGGCAGCCTACATTTGAAAAAGAGATACATTAAAAGGTGGGAGACATTTTCATGTGTAAGAAATAAGAAAGCTACCCTTCTATACAGAATTTTACGTTCATAATGCTAAGAGGGTTAAAATGTTAAGAGTTGGTAATGTTCACATCATATTAAAAAATATATCTAAATATTATATATCTGATATTTTAAGTGCACAGCCCTGAATCCGGCGTTCGCTGAAAACATCATGGGAGAAGAGAAAGCAATGCAGTTCTAAAACATCGTGGTCGAAAATAAAGTGGTTAAATAACTTTGCAGTTTAAAAACATCAGCGTCAAAAATATTGTGGTAAAAAAAAAAAACCAAATTCTCTTATGATGTTAACATTGCATACATGCATTTTCAAATTTTAAAAGTTTAAAGGAGTCTTTTACTTTCATATTTTTGTATGAACTAATAAATTTTTGCTGAAAAAATAAGAAGGAAACCTAAGCATTTAAAAACTGAAAATGAGCAGAAAATTAACGCAACTTATAGAACTTAATTACTCAATTTCTAACTGGACATGGTAAATTCAATTCTTATCTGAAGAGATTTAGATTATCTAGTACAGACTTGTGTTCATGCAGCTTCGGGGGAGTACAAAATGTTGAACATTTGTTGTTCTATTGTTCAAAGCTCAAGGAAGGACGAAAAGAACTCATTTCTAGGTTAAAATCTGTGAATATTACATTTCCTCCCCCTCTTCATGTATTTGTCCAAGATAAAATGGCTTTCTTTTTCTTCTGTAATTTTATCTCTTACGTGTCATCTGTGAATTTGTAAGTTTTTTTTATTATTATTATTATTTTGTGTTGTTATTGTATTTGTTTTCTTTTACTTACCTTTGTAAGCCTTGTGTAATACTATGTGGTGCACAAGGAATTTAAAATTTTCAATAAAAAATAAAAAAAAAATAAAAACTTATAGAACTTAACAAAATTTTAAATTTACATAGTTAGTTAACAAAGGTCAATAATAAATTAACCTTTTTTTTAATAAAGTTTCATTGAAAGTTTTTATGAAAAATACAGTTTAAAATGCTTAGAAAAAGAAAGATAAATAATTGCATAAGGTTACTTCTATAAAAACTGTTTGGTTAATTAACAAATTATTTTCTTTTACATTTGTTAGTCTGATATTGTTTTAGTGAAAATTATATTTTGTTTTGTTTCCGTTTATTCTTAAAAGTGTCGTTAACATTTCCATGCACAGCGTGCAATCAATTCTTTGGATGTCGACTTGTTAGTTATGATGAAAGGCAGTTACATAATATGTCAGTATGAGATTTGAAAAATGCATTTGTGTGATGTTATCATCATGCAATGATTTGTAGGTACTTTATTTTTTACCACGATGTTTTTAAACTGCGAAGTTTTTGAGCCACTTTATTTTGTTCCATGATGTTTTAGAAATGCAATGTTTTCTCTTTGCCTTATTTTCCCCCATGATGTTTTGTACCACGAAGTTTTCGCCTTGCGTTGCTTTCTCCGCGACATTTTTGGCCGTAGCCGCAAATCCGGTACTTTAAACATGGCCGGGTGGAAAAGGCAGGAATAAGACGTTAATAAAACTGAATTGAAAAATAAAAATCTTTATTTTTACACATTTTATCTCTTTGGCAAACAAGTCACTTTTCAATCATCGTCAAATAAAATAATTTTTTATGTAACAGGAAAAAAGATAAGATGTCATTTTAGGCAGGAGAGCATAGCAGCGCACAGTTGTTTCCAAGGTAGAAGACAGGAACAAAAGGAAGGCGTTATTGCTCGTGACTCAATATTATACTTCATAGGTGCATATGTAAAGATAAGTCATGACTGGTTAAATTTAGTTTTAGTTACCTTTTTTAAGCAATGTTATATAATTTGGAGTAATCTCGAATTTGGGAGAACAGATAAATATAGGGGGGAGAACACCAAATCTAGAATGGTTTATTTTGAAGTTGCCAACTATTTCGACACATAGCCATAGTATTTCATTATATCTTACACACTGTGTAAGATATAACAAAATAGGATAGCTGCTTTAAAAATAACTAGCAACCTCAAAATTAATGATTCTAGATTTTTGTGCTCTCCCCCTAAATTCATCTGGTCTCCCGGATTTGAGTTCTTTCCATGTTATACAACGCTTTAATGAAGATACCTCCTGCCCAATCAAATAATTGTAAACCAAAACTAACTTGAACTGAAACTTTCTGACTCCCTCTCTTGTTCCTTTGAATTGCAGCTCTCTTTCGCTTACACTTTTATGCTGGCAAGACGCTGCTGCTTAAGATGACATGGCACTTTAAAGCCCATGTACATGGAAATTATTTAACTATGATTAAGAAATATCTTGTCTGCAAAAGGATGATTTGATATGTGTAAAAAAATAAAGATCGTGATTTTTCAAGCTCAGCTATGCCACTACAGTCTTCTCAGCCATGACGATTATCGAAAGATGCTAAAAATTACCGAATCCCTCCATTCTGCACTTTTAAATCATTACATATATATAAATAAAAAAATTTTTTTATAAATAAAAAGTAATTTTATATATATATATATATGTTACGGTGAAAGACCGAAATTGGAGAATGTCGACTATCACCGGAGAATGT
This sequence comes from Stegodyphus mimosarum, assembly GCA_000611955.2. Lineage (NCBI taxonomy): Eukaryota > Metazoa > Arthropoda > Arachnida > Araneae > Eresidae > Stegodyphus > Stegodyphus mimosarum. The sequence continues at coordinate 134,990 of KK122525.1, forward strand.
CAAAATTCACCAAATACGTCAATGAAAGATCAATATAACATTGCATTCTTGTACATTCGGACCCTCACAGGTGTATGTCAACAATCACAGATATGCTCTGGTGTAGGTCGAAAAGAGAGGCAACTGGCTGTTTCCCATAAATGCAGTTGTAAAAGCAAGGGCCTCTTGTGCAATTCAAAGTCTCATAATAGTTTAAGTTGTTGCAATTAATAGGATTTGAATCACATAATTTAGTAAGTTTTTTATTACTATTATTTTATTTTCTCATTTACTACGTACTGTTTAATTAAGTAAGTTTTTTAACTTCTATTATTTTCCTTTCTCATTTTGAATGTATTGTGTATTTTTTCGCTACTGAATTACGGAGAAGAAAATATAATATTCTCATATGTTCACCATTAGTACATGGTGAATGTTGACATTCACCGGTGAAAGTCGACATTCTCCAGATTTCGGTGTTTCACCGTAACATATACACACTAAAGTTTGTGAAAAATGCAACACCATGAAAGAACTGTTCGAAATGAATGAAATTTATTCCACATATTACTGATAGCTGTACAAATAAACAAATTTACAAGAAAAAAAAATGAACGTCAGAAAACTACTTTATGTGTCCGCCATGCTCAGTGATGAGAGTCTGTACACATTGTAGCATTGAATCATACAGGTTCTAAATGTAATCCCAGGGAATGGCATTGACTTGACACCAAAGTTCAGTCTTGCCCCACCAACTGTACAAGTGAGTCGCTGAATGATGAAATCCCAAGCTTGCTCAATGGGTAACATATGGGGGGGAAAAAGCAGGCCAGGGAAGAAGCGAAACTTGTTGTGCCCTAACGAAGGCTTGCACAGTCTGAGAAACGTATGCACGGCGTTATTCTATAGTGCCCAAAATATACAGGCTATACAGTGCCTAGAATCTGTCAAAGAATAAAGAGGATCTCTGGCTCCACAACTTCCTTATGTAGCGATCACTGTTGGGGTTGTCCGCAATCTGCACTAGATGGGATCGACAATAGCTTCCCATATCACGATACCAGATGTCTGTGCGCTATGGCACTGGATAACACACTGTAGGAGCAGACATTCCCCTCATTAACATCTGACGCGTACTCTTCCATCATTGTACTCCCCTCATTAACATCTGACGCGTACTCTTCCATCATTGTACTCCAGGCTGTAGAGAGATTCATCACAGAAAACAACTTGTTGCCAAAGGGAAAGCCACACACTGTGCTGCCATGCCCATTGAAGTCTGAGGTGTCCCGAGATTCAGCGACAGGGAAATCCTGCGTAAAGGAACCCTTGCACGCAGTTCATGCTGCAGCAGATGCCAATGAGCTGTGAAGCTAGCCAACACAACACCTGTAGCTGGGCTAACATATGAGAGGATGCTGTACAATCTGTCACAGCCATACAGATGATGTGCCTCTTATTCCATGCCATTGTGCTACTGCGTACCCCACTGCTAGGATTTCACTTTCTTTGGTTTTCCTCTGTCCATTTCTTCAAACACGCATCTCTGTGGTAGTATTACACCATGTGTGGGCCGCGATTCCTAACACAAACATCCGCCCCCTTGCATACCAATGATGCAGCCTCATTCGAACTCCGTTAGTTGTTGGTATGGTACCCTCCGCTGTTGACGAAGCATATTGACCACTAATAAAACATTTACCAAAGACAGAGGATGATAAACAGATTTCAGTGCAACTCCACAGTCCCTTATTTATACGAAACAAACAGTCGGTTCTCATTCCATGCATATGCAATTACTAATCATTTGCATGTATTACCTCTTTTACTTTACATTTCCAGTAAGTTTGGTTCAATTTGCATAATTCTTTCATGGCGTTGCAATTTTCATAAACATTTATGTGTATATATGCAAGATATAAAATAATTCTTATTTTAATTTGGCTATGTTCCCTTCCTGTCTTAAAACTAATAGTGTCATCTGAAAATTAATCCGTATTATGTCATCTGCAATGTGAGGGCTCTTATCCAATCACTGTTCAAAGTTTAAGCAGAGGGACCAACAATATAAATACCCACAGCTGCTGAATACATACATACTTTTCTACTCTATCTTATCCTGTTAGCATATGTATCCTTGCTTTGCTGTATTGTCTACTGTTTAAAGATGTGATAAGTTACGTAAAATTGCAGGGATGCTTATCACACCCATAAATGATGTGTGAAGCTATGCATCAAGAACGTCCCAAAACAAATTATGTGTTGAACTTGGTACGTTTGTCTGTGAGTCTATCATTCCTCTACGCAACAGTTTCAAGCTATCTTCAAATAAATCACAACACACACACACACATATATAAATATATACAGTAATACCTTCCAATTAGGGACATCCACCTGATCAAACATTTTGCCCCTTAAATAGAGGTGTCCTTTCTTCACAGGGTATGTATTAAAAAAAATTTAATTTAATTAGAATTCTGTTTGTATCAAGTTAAAATAAATTATATGTAATATAAATAAGTAACCTAGTCACAGGAATTTCAATTTAATAAAAAATTAAAATTCTTAATTAAAAAGTTTAATTATTGAAAAAATGTATGAAATGAACAATACAGTTTGTACTTAAATTTATTGAAAAGAATCCATAACTATTTTTTTTTTTGAAAATTCCATGCACTGCAAGTATTTTTTCTCACATGTTAATGTCACTGATAATCCTCACAGTCACCAACAGTTATCATGAACTTTTTTAATTGGGAGCTGCATTTTAGAGCATCTGTATTGTTTTATGCCACTTTTCGTTCGGGTCTTTTTCGCCCTCCTCACTGCTTTTCATACTATTTTTGTTAAAGCTCACATCATAGAATACAGTTGAAAGAAAAGATTTTATGTCATCATTAGTGTCTTCAATTCACAAATTTTCATCAATTTCTAAATATTCTTTCATTTTAAGCTTTGCCACTGATTGCCAAGTTCAAACAATTCAATATTTTCAGATGGTACTCGAAACTGGAGTTTCAAAGCCTGCTGTCTTAAAACAGTAGTAACACAACTTTGTGATGAGGATTTAAGCCTTTATTATCCACTGCATGGCATTCAATACATTGACACATTCTGCAAGCTGTTTCCACAAGCAGCTAGACAAAGAACATGCCATAAAAAGTTTTTTGTAATGAACCTTAAAGCTTCTGTACACCTTCGTCCAAAAGTTGTAATACTAATGTTGCATTAGGTAGGAAAAACACTTAATTTCACTAATCTCAGTTTTACATTTGTTGGATGGACTGACAAATTGTCAAGAAGTAGCAGAATTTTCCTATTTTTTTAAACACTTTTCATCAAGAGCAATCAACCATTCTGACATTATGTTTTGCATCATCCATGACTTTTTATTCTGATGCCCATTGACCAATAAAACTTTTGGATTGATGAATTTGAAGCACCTTGGTTTTTTGGCCTTTCCAATTACAAGTGGTTGCTCAAACTCTCCTTCCATATTACAACAAAGTAACACAGTCAGACGTTCCTTGGAGCTTTCACACCATAGTGCTTTTCTCCCCAGAAACAGTTTTATCAGGCACAATTTGATAAAAAAATCCAGTTTCATCTGCATTGCAGATGTTTTTAGCCTCATATCCTTGACAAACTTTATTTGGCTTTTTAATCCAGTTTGTTACATGTTACATATGTACCGATTTTTCTTCATTACAAATAGTCTTAAAGGTAATGTTATGTCTTTGCTTAAATCTGTCTAACCAAACATTTGATGCTTTGAAGTTCTGCAGTGCCAGACTTCTCAAAATTTCTTTTACCTCTTCTTAGAATATTGCTTGCTCTTGCATAACAAAACCAATTGAACACTACTACATCAATATCACATGCTTCAAATTTTCTAAAATTTATAGTCTTGGAATGCTGATCAGAATTAGTAATCCATAATATTTTTATTTCTTCTCTATCTTTTAGCAATGACTTACTTAGTGTTTACTTACTCCAAATTTCTGCCATAAGTTTTTAAAACTAAGCTTTTTAAATTTCCACTATGTGAATTACATTAATTTCTTTATAAGTTAATTTTTCCCCTTTTTTGAAGCCATGCTAGATAACATATCTAAAAATAGCACACAAGTACAAAACCACACTTTTTTTGCTCCCCATTTCTAACAAGAATTAAGAATAACAGAAATGTTCACTTTATACACATTGCGAGATTCCTGTGCCTTGACAGGTGGCCCAGTCTTCTGACAACCTTTTCTTTCCTACTGGTCACTGTTTTGGATTGTCTTAAAACTTTTTAACACTTTCCTTCCCCCTACTAAGAACTGCAGAATGAATAACTGGAATTTGAACTGGATTTCTGTGATTGTGAAATATCTTTTTGATTACCCAACTTGCTTTTTTTTCCCAATATATTGTCCCCTTTTCCCTACTGAAAAGCAGTTTCAGAAGAGAGGGATTAACTTTTCATTTTATTGTTCTCTTGTCACAAAATTACCTTTCATTGAGCACAAACTTGCCTTTGTAACCTTAAAAGATTACTAACAAAAAGTATTTCTATTTATTTCCACCTTATTTTTGAAACTTTTTTGTGTCGCTTAATAATAAGGGGAAAAGGACCTCTTCAAAGGGACTGGGACCAACAGAACTGTCCCTTAAATAGAAGTACCCCTTACAGGAGGTACAAGTGCATATTGTATATATGTACATATAATGATGATGATGATTTGGAATGTTTGTCATATGCTGACACCTGATGAATGAATAAGTTCACGGTTATGGCTGATTTCATTATTTCTTGTGGAAAAGCATTTTTCAGCGAATACAGATAAAAGTAGCACAGTAAGCACCTGTTCTTGAAGAACTACATTGGTACAGTTTACAAGTTTTATATTTATCTGCAGCACTCAAAAGCAGCAGCAGAAAACATGCTGGTAGCAAAGAAATAGGAGAGCAAATGCAATGTGTCCAAGATGATTGTTTTAATTGGGAACAAAATTTGTTGAATGAAAGCTGTATACTACTCCCTGAAATGATACATAAGGAATTTCATGGGTAGTGCCTCAGTTATGATGTGCATGATGTCAACAGCATATGAATAACTTTTAGCCATTTTATGAAAGAATCAATTAAAGTAACAAAATTTTAACCAAAAAATGATCCTGCAGAAATCAATGCATAAACAAGATCATGGAGAACTTGTTACTTTTCAACAGTGACTAAGGGCATTAGATAGATTATGCCTAGTTTCTTTGCAGATATTCAAACTTTTAGTTGTGTCTGAAATACCAGAATCCATTGTTTGGAAATTATACATAAGAATTTATTCATGCTTTTATATGTTTGATGCATGGTAATCTGAATGTAATTCTTCCGAAATATTACATTAAAGATAATACTGGCTGCCCCCTAACATACACAAAGTATATAGGATTTATGCACAGATGATCTTCTGGCTATCTAATTAAGCTCAGCATGAGTTCAGCACAAGATAAAAATTAAATCCTACAATGCTACTTTAGCTACTTCTTCAGAATATACTGGAGAATCTTAAAGATCTAGAAATAAAGTCATCAGGTATAGATATTTGCTTTTGGCCAACATCTATCCTCCCCCCCCAGGCTACCAATTACCATTCACCTGAATGATGCTTTTCAATAACAACTTACGAATACTGATCCAACTCAGAAATGACATTACCTCTGAATAACACTAGACACCTGGTTTTTAACATGCATGAATTGAGCAACTGCCAGTCACTTAACTTGCAAATTTCATGTGCTAACCTAAGCAAAGAAGTCCAAATTTACATTCAGTTGCAGATATATTAATGCAAATAATTGTGTCAGTAAGCACAGCTGATTATCATTCAAAAGTAATAAACACAGTTTTTCATCTCTATCATTAATTACTAGCAGGATCCGTGAAATTACATTAGAAAGACTCATCAAAATTATATATTTTTCCTTTTTTATAATAACTAATTAAAGTGGCTACTTTATTAATAAGGAGGCATCAATTTCTTCAGCATTACGCAGGAACAATTAGGGCAATTTTGTGGGATATCCAGCAACTTGGTTTGATGGTAACCAACTTTCACTGTCAATAAGATATGTTAAGTCCTATTTAAAATTTAGATATGGCAAATTTGTTTCCAGATACTGTACATTTTAGTGGACACTGATAACACACAGAAGATTCATTCTAGGGTATTCTTTAAACAGTCATTAAATCTAGGGTTTATCTGAACTAATGGAAATAAATTGCAGGAAGCACAGACTCAAAAGGGTGAAAAATAACTTTTCCCACTTAGCAGATATATGATTTTCAAGTTCAAGCATCTCAACTTTACACACAGTACAGCTAACAGAATACAAAATGGACCAATTATGAATGAGAGAACTCATTAACAGTATCCCAAGTTTTAATAAACAACACAGCTGAAAACACAAACCAGAACTTCTCAAAAAAGAAATATGGAAAGTCTCAGGAGATGCTGGGAATAAATGCAACATTTTGGCTAAAGCGGATGCACTCATGTGGATGATGTTATTATATGCTGTAAGGGGAAAAAGAAAACACACACAAACAAGAACAAGGGTAGTCTATATTTTGGGATTCCCCTTTGATTATTGCAAAGTTGTTGTTTTATTTATGATAACCTGAATATTTTACAGTGCATGTTTTGGAAACCCTATCATGATGTGATTGGTTGTAAGGCTGATCATGGTGATTTTGATTTCTCACAGCTTATTTCTGTGTTGGATGTCGCTTAGGAAGTGCATTGCTCATTTTGTGCTTTACACGGTAAAATGGCTGCCTGTGATAAGATTAATCTAAAGTTTCTGTATGATTTGTAATGAATGGGGGAAAAAAAAGCATCAACTGACTAGTATGTAAACGAAAGTTTACTCCGTAATCACTGTAAGTATCCTGTTTGTACGAAGGAAATGTGTATGGTCGAACATAAAGATCGTTCAGATGGCTTTTTCCAACACTACGGTGGATATTTTTTATTCTCATTTTGGTGAATTTATGTGGCAATGGCAGTATACAGATTCTAGTTCAGATAATTTTAGACAGTTTGTGGACGCTGTTAAGGAATTCTGTATAAAACACACCAAAGACACAGAAATTTCTAAATAAGATAAGTTGATATTTCCTTTTTGCACTGCTTAGATTAGATAACACGTATTTTCATTCTTATCTCATTTCCTTGTTTGATTTAAAATGCAATTTATTGAGATCATATATTTTTGCTTTAATTATGCTTTAGACGCCTTTGCAAGTAAGCAGGATTAGCTCCAATAAATTGCCAATTTTCGCCACGGTACTCTGAAATATATCCCCCCCCCGAAAAAAACTGAAAATAAGGACAGATTTAGCAGTTTAAATAATGTACATTAAGCAGAGGAGAAACTAAACAAATTAACTTGCTGGAAATATATGCAATGCTGAAAGATATAAAAAATAGGTCTTTGTAAAAATGTATTATGATTAAATTAAAAATACTGAAATAAATGAATTTTCACAAAAGATGATATAAGTATATGCTTTAAATATATGTATATATCAAAATCCAAAAAAAAATTAATAACATTTTCTTGACAACTGTCAGTTTTTAGATTTTTTAGTACTTTGATTAGCCACACCACCACCAAAAGTCATAAAAAGTATTTATGAGGCAAAGTGGTATGTCAATAAAATAGTTATATGCCAGACCATAATGTCTGAAAAAACATCATGGGCTTTTACGGAAAAATTATAATTTTTTTTTATCAAACTCAATTTAAAAATTTGTGCTTGTGAGATTTTCTTGCGAGAAAAAAATATTGTGCTTGTGAGATAGAAGAAACTTCTTTTACAGTATTTCATAGAAAAATCACTCAAGAAACAGTGCTTCAAATCCTTTCTCAAAGTAATTGCTATGAAATTTCCACCACAACAAAACCCTGTTTGCAACCAGTTTCACCAATTGTTGAAGCAAAATATAGGGTATGCATGTAATATACACTTTTTTACAATAAAAAAATTTTTGTTTTTCTTCTGTAAAATTCGCCAAGGTGGTTGCAATAATATGTTAAGTACAGGAAAAAGTATTTATACGGCAACCTAGAGATGCACATGACTGTTTTGGATAATGCGCAATTCTCTCATTTTTTTTTTTTTTTTTT
>KK122525.1:143273-173595 GCA_000611955.2 Stegodyphus mimosarum
TTTTTTCTCATTTTTTTTTTTTTTTTGAAGTAACAACAGACGTTGTTTATAAAGGCAGCACAAAACAGAAGGATTTCTCAGAAAAGTTGAACGGTTTATTACACATGTTTCTTGTTCTTTAAATCTGAATGATTCATTGCCTTTTGTATAGAATTCTTAATGCACTGACAATTTGAAAATCGCTTTTATTTTTCATACATTAGCTTGCTAAAAAAAAACTAATTGCCAGTAAGTTTGCGAACATTCTCCAAAGTCAGCAACAAGCGTGTGACTTTTTGGTAGGAGTGCAGATTATTAATTTTAATTATCGGTATTTTTATTTTTTAAAATTAATTTATGATGTAGCGTTTGTTTTTTGGCTAGACTGCAGATTACGGGCCAGTTGCCAAATGAAGCGAAATCGCGTCAAATCTGGTAACCTCTTGGTGTTATGAAAATCGTTAGGATTTAAGGTTACAGTTTATAGCATTTAAGTGGGCTTTTTGAATTTTCGTCATTTCACTGTGCTTCTAGTAAATTGTGAGCAAAATGGCTGACATCGAAAGAGTTGAACGTGTAGATTTTACTTATTTGATTCGGTTGCAAGATAAGGGCGAAAGATGTGCGATAGAAAGGTGAATGAATTATGGTTTGATTGTGAATATGTACGAATATCCTAAGTGTAAAAATAGTATGAAATTACTTGATGAAAGACGCGACAGATTTGTGTGAATGGAGGTGTGTGTCCGTTATATGTGGTTAAGCACATGGTTGAAATGAGCCGTAGAGTCGGTGTTGAATGAGCACGCCATTTTGAATTTCATCTCCACTGTATTGTTACATTTTAGTGTGGATATAAATAAATGCGAGTTTCTACTATTTATTATAAATAAAAATTTATTGTAAAAATATAAATTACGTAGTTAAAATTGTTTAAGTTTTAGATTAAATATGAATCAATGCTTTCCGGTCATTTATTGCTCATTTACTGCTTATTACAATTTCTTAAATTTTGTGCTAAAATGTTTTACTCCATTTTGCTACTGTCTTAAAAATGGTATATATTATGAAAAGTTTTAATATTGTTGATGCCATAAAATACATAGTTAAACACTTTGGCGATATGATGAGTTAATGATATTCTAAAACGCGTGAAAATAATATGGCGACTTTTCGAAAACCGTTTTTTTTTTTACATAAAATTTCATGCCTCTAATTTGAGTACGTTTCAAAATTAAATTCCTTGTTGAAAAATTCAAAGAATAAAAAGCATAACAGTCATTAATTTATTTGGTGAAAATATATTTCAGGGTACCCCTTGGCGAAAATTGGCGATTTTTTGGCATCATTCCTGTTTATGTCCAATGCTCTCCCTAGTAAAATGGCATCAAAAAATAATGGAATAAAACATAATTAAAACAAAAATACATAATCTCCAGAAACCGCATTTTTAAATCAAACGAAATAACTGTTACCTAATCTATGCAGTACAAAAAGGAAATATCGACTTAACCTTATTTTAAAATTTCTCTTTCTTCGGTATGTGTGACAGAATTCCTTAACAGCATCCCAAAATTATTTAAAATTACCTTAACTAGAATCCGTATACTGAAGGTGCCACATAAATCGCCAAAATAAAAAAATAAAAATTATCCTCCGTACTACCGGTGGCATCGCTTTCGCAAATCCCTTTTCATTACATATGTTCATCCTTGGATAGATATATAAAAACATGCATAAAACACATATTTTTTAATGATCAGGTATTTTCACATATGTCCTTTTTACTGATTTCAAAAACTCACAAAATTTTCCTGCGTTTTTGCGCAAATTTTTCTAATTTATGGGAGAGATTATTTACATATTATATACATAAATTTATCCTACAATAAACGAATTTTTGTACATGTTTGTTCCACTACTTTCCGAAAAATTTCAATCACGATTTCAGCTAATAAGCACTTAGGAACAATTTAACAACAAATCTTCATAATGATTAAGCATGTTTATTCCAAAAAAGTCCTAGCATAAGCGTAATTCAGCTAATAGATTGTTGAAAAATTACCGAATTAAAAAAAGTGCCTTTACTTTGTGAAAACGCAAAGGCATCCAAAAATAAATAAATAAATCACAGGTTGCCAAAGCAGGGTCGCCAAATTTTCGTCGAGGTACCATAATCCGAAAATTCACGTATGTTGCATACCGGCTGTCAGGAGTTGACATATGTCAAGAGTTCAAGCAGGTGCAAAAGGGTTAGCTCAGACCAAAGTTCCATACATCATCAAAAATAATTAGCTTCACTGGAGTCATTGGGAATGAAATTGCCTAAACAGGAGCAATGACTCATTTCATGAAAACACCCCTTTTTAGATTCAAGAACCGAGAATTATTCATAACTGATCTATGGCAAACAAAACAGCCAATCATCAAAATAGTAAACTGTAAATTTAAATTGTCACCGATATCCTCAAATCCCAATTACCTAACATTATTGCTGAGCAAAATATATACTAAGTTAAAAAGCTCACGGTTACTTACAAGAAACTATCCACCTTTATAGGTTTTACAATTTTTGCTATGAATGCAGATAATGAACAAAATACATTCATCCATTTCAAATCACTTAGAACTGCTGATTATAGAACAAGATAACTGATATTTAATAACTTCATCAACTTGGTCATTTATGAACTTTCCTTCTGCTGATTTTATTGCAACAACAGTTTCCAACTAAAACAAATACACTAACTGTCAAACTCATTTGACAACCAAACACACTCTGTAAAAACAGCATTTAACTTGAAGGCTTTGAATAAAGACTAATATTAAAATACAAGGCTGCACACAATTTTTCTTATGTTACAAGTTGCTGCTTTTTCGCTTTATTCATTTCAAATGAAAACTGCACTTTTATTTTAAAAAACAAATCAAAATGTTTTGTATATTATTTTATATAAATAAAATTTAGATATTTAAAAAAAGGATTCTTTTACCTATTGCCATAGTTGGCATTTGCATGCAGTCCAAATGTATCAAACTAAACATAGCCTTCAAATTTCCCTGGTCCGTACTATATTGCTAGCTCTGAGAAGAAAAAAAGCTCTTAATGCCTTATACAGTTTGATTCCTACTCTAAATGTGGATAAACACAGATTCCTACTCTAAATGCTAAATTTTTATTCTTACAAAAGAAGTCACAATCGTATTCTAACAGTAGTACTTCTTAATAGAAAGAAAAATTACTTTACATGCTGAAGTATATAATAAGTAAGATATTAAGTTAAAATTATTAATTCAAAAAAGCATACATATTTGCAGTTCTGTTTAATTTTATCCATTCACTAGAAAAAATTAAAGAAAAATTTTAGTTAACATAAACTAAAAATACTTCAGTAAACAATGTCATTCTGTTCAATTACGGCATAAAGTAAAAAAAAAAAAAAAAACCCTCTTCAAATTTAAACAATATAACAAATGAAGAAAAGTACCTTCCACAAGACATTTCAGTTATGGTTTCATTTGACAGCTGCATAACACGTGAATGCTGACTTCACACACATTTTTAACTTCAGATAACTACTTTTCATTTTCACCACAATTTTAGTTGAAATTTTAATTCCGATTTTATTGGTAACATAAGAAAAACAATTATCATTTAAATCAAAGTCTGATTTTTTTCTCAGTGTTCAATATGACAGGGATGCGATATAAATACATACTTATTAATCATACAAGGATAATAAGTTGTAATATAAACAATATACTCATTACTTACAGAAGCACAGTTGTATCACATAGGCATAATACGACCACGCAACTATTGTAGCGATAAACAAAACTGGGAACCACTTAAACAGACGAACACAAAGAGAACATTTAGAGCTTATACTCTTCATAATTGTAGGAGGCATTTTCTACAAAATCTGAAATGAAGACTAAATGACATAACAACTCAGTACGTATTACTACCCGCGACACCACTCTCCAAGTTTTATCAGACGACTCCTGCAACATCCATTTCTAGTAGCCATTGCGAGTTGAAGTTGAATTACGTTATCGACTAGCCAAAATTATTGAGCTCTATACGCGCAATCAAAATCGAAACCAAATACAGTTCAAAGTAATGTAAAAGAAGGTCAATCTTTTACTTGACCCTACGGGCGTTTGACGTTTGGGGGGGACGCTGCCACTGTCTAAAATCCAGAACTACTACTGTAAAATTGGCAAAATAACATATATTTATCGCACACAGAGACTCGTTATTATGACCAGGCTATTGCAAGGTGCACATATTCAAAGAACATCCTTAGGTACTTACATATTATCCCATATACCGTGAAAGTTGGCCACCATCAAACCATGAAAGTTGGTGCAGATCCCACCAAAGTTGCGCCAATCGTTCCTGCAGAGCTGCGAAGGAACTCACGTCTTTTTATTTAATAAACAATCAGTATTCTATCTTTTCTGCTTTCGCGCTCCATGAAAAGACTTTCGTTGATTTCTACTCTTTTGTTAAGTCCTCCTATTTTACTGGGAGCTTTCTTTGAAAAGCTGCAAGTACAAACTTCTCTCAGGTTCGAGTTCATCTCCAGTTCGAGTCTACTTATTTTTTGTCGCCCATATTCAGCAGATAATATCCAGCAATAACGGGTATTTTATATCCTTGTTCATAAAATTGAAACGTGGCATATTGAGAATCAAACGGGATTACATCAGAAAGTAAGATGTGAATGTGTTATGATATCATGCTTATCCATAATTGGCACTGTGTACCAATAGTTTCACGGTTGACGGGATAATGCGTAGGTAAATAAACTTAGCATAAATATTAAAGCAAAGAGGAGAGTCATAAAAAAACTCTGGGAATGTGGAGGTGTTTGAATTCCAATCGGAAGTATTCCTTTTCACATTATGGGAGATTGTGACATTCCCCCTTCCCCACTTCGCGTTCTGGAGAAGGAACGCAAACAAAGTCACAACACATAAAGTTACAAGTTTAGTCTCTGAATTGGTTTTACTACTCGTCCATATCTGGTACTTAACACGAGATATTTTGGATCAACACCGACTTTACTTCAAACTTAAGCTTGGGGTCTGAAAATTCCTGTGAAGTCACAACTTCTAGTCATAACAAACTTCGAAACGGATGAAATAGCTCTTTTCTGAAGCTTGTTGCATTGTGGAAATGCTGAGTTAGAATACTTGGATTTTTTATTGTTTTAGTTTAGATGCATTTTAGAGAGGTAAGAATACATTACTTCATTACTTTATTTCTGCAAATCTATATCATTTTAAGTATATCAACATTTTTAGGCGTACGTTCTAGTATATGTGCGTTACTTCTGGTAATTCAGATTTCAGGCTATTATGTTATGTATAATTTACTTCTTAGAAATGTTGCATCAGCCCACCGTAGAATAAATGGGCTTTCTATAATTATATGACTTCATTTAATCTGTTTTGAATAAAAGTTTTTTTAATGGACCTGTAATAGTTTGATGTTATAATAGAAGCAAACAAAGGTTATTCGTGAAATTTTACATGTCACAAACTATACACTATTTACTCCTTTTTATATATTAATTTAAATGCGAAACATTTCAGTTATAAAATACCAGGTGAATGTTGTGTACTATTATGTAAGGGAAACTATCCAACAGGGCAAACAGTGTTTGTATTCTCTTTTCCTAAAAATGAAGATTTGAAGAGAGAGAGGCTTTTCGCAATCCAGTGTAAAGATTTTTACCTCCCCCCCAAATAAAAAAGTTCAGAGGTAAGTAAAGTTGAGTTATTTATTAACAGTGTGGATTCTAATTATATATAAGGGTTCATTCTGAAATTTTTAAAAAATAATATCTTTTTTACATAAACCAGGATATATACAAATAAAGTAAAGAAGAAAAAAAGTGCTTTAACCACTGCAGATATTCTCTGGTTCTGTTTGTGAAATGAATATTCTTCACTGAAAATACTCAGAATGAACCCTATGATTTTTAAGCTGCTATTAACATAGGTATTTTTTAAAAATCTTTCTCTTAAGGTTTGTGAACTGCATTTCAAGGAAAATGATTTTAAATTTGAAGCTTCAGCATATAATCATAAGAATGGAATTTTAATTTAAAATTTTTGCAAGACCAGATGAACCTTTTACTTTGCTCTAAAAATAATTTTAGGTTACAATCCTGACGTATTAATGTTAGCATGCTTGTTAAATACTATATCACCACGCATATAAATTTTTAAGCGATAGTGGTAGCATTATTATGTATCATCCTTCGACTTTAAAAAAAAATTGTAGCAATTTAGTATTGTCACCTTGTAACGAAGCTTTTGATGAGGATTTTTTTAAATACATAAAAAGTCGTGTAACTTTCCTCGAGGATCGGAAAAGGAAAGTCGTTCTTTCGGTGGATGAGATTTGTGTTCAGCCATATTTTGATTGTAAAGGAGGCTCTGTAGTTAGGACTCCAGTCCCAACTACAGAGTTTGCAGTTTGATTAGACTCTGTAGTTTGATTCTTCCAGTGCATTAGCTTTCATGAAATCTTCATTCAAAGAAGTAATGCATTTTATGTCTATTACTATCATAAATTTTGAAACATTACATCATGTAATTAAAAAAGTAATCAGAGGTCTAGAAAACAGGGGAATTATTGTTACAGACAACAATGCAATAAATAGAAAAGCCATGAGTTTGTTTTAAAATCCACCACGTAATTCATTTGTTTACAAACTTCCAATGAACAGGAATAGGCCTCTTTTCTATGTAATAGGTGCAGTCCATTTATTAAAAAATGCAAGTAATAATTGGCTGAACCAGAAAAATCCTGGTACATGTATGTAATTTTCCAAATATTGAAGATCTTTCAAAGAAGCATTTATGTTTCTGAGAAAGCTACATGAAATTTAAAATGACCAATTGATTATTCTTAAAAAGTCTTTCATCCTCCAATTTAGAGAAACAAAACATCAAATTAGTTCTTAAGATTTTCAATAAAGTTTCCATTGAAGGTCTGAGTCATTGGGCCCATTGCATGAAATACCACACTATTCAGATATATCCGAGTTTATATTTATAGTATGCAAATGGTGGGATATTATGAATGTCAAAACTATGTTTAAAGGTATACATTGAAAGAGTTAATTTATGAATCCATTAACAGCGGATGATTCTGATCCAAAAGTTGTTTTTCTTAATGCGTTTCTTAATTTGTTAGATGCATGGGAATCAATGAAATGTTCAACAGTCATGCTTACAAAAGAAACTCATGCAGCTCTAAAATAAACCACTTATGGTACACTGGAGTTGACTAGATATTGTGTTGAAGAGCTTGGAATGAAATATATGCTTCCAGGAAAAATTCAAACTGATTATCTTGAAACCCGGTTTGATATATATAGACAAATTTCTGGTTCTCAGTCTCATATTTCAATGACACTATTAGAATAGGAAAAATTTAAGATTATAGTCAAATATTAAGTGAGAATTGATTGTTAGAAATACTGCTGTCCCTTTAACATTATTTGTATATGATGATAATCTTCATGATAGTGTAGAATTGGATAATATAGCATATAACACATCATTAAATATTACGGAGAGCGATATGAAGGACATTAGTAGCCATTTGCCAGTTATGACTTATTTGGTGGTTACTGTTGTCATGCAGTTTTAAAAAAGTGAAATGCTGTAGCTGCAAAGAAAATATTACGTTAGATTCCACAATGAATCAGGATCAAACTTATGATCTTATAAAAAACCTTGATCGTGGTGGACTCAGATGGCCAAAACCATTTATTGTAAATATAATTATGTATAATTAATTGATTGTAAATAAGTTTTGTACCGACGGATATGAAGATTTTTTGTTGGAACACAATCAGAGGAAAATTGTAGGAAATTTGATATTTAAAATTTTAGAACTAAAATAAATGCTCTTTGATGGTATTATTTGTAATAATCCTTATATAAGTTAAAGTAACAGCAAACTGATAATTGGTTATCAACAAATATCATACTATAGAAGCTTTGAAATAGGAAAAAAGATGATATTAAGTCCAATAATGGAAAAAGAAAACTTAGGACACTTGCAAAGTAACATTGATGCTGTTTTCAAAGCTCTCTTAAACTGTGTAAGGTTTTAGTTTAAACTAACAAAGTTTTATGTTAATTTCTCTTTACTGTGAACTCTTATTTCAACTTCCCTTTAGAATGAGTGCGCGATTCAGCTTTATGCTAATTTGAGGTGGAGCCAAGTTTTGTATTTAAAGGTTAGCGAGGAAGTTCTCAGAGTGAGAGAGCTTTTAGTCTCAGATCACTTCGGCTCTGTTCGACGTTCGCCTGACTAGCTAGTATTTAAGTTCTAAGCCTTAGCGCTGTTACTCTAATACTTACTGAAGTAATCTAAGTGCGTTAGTATTAGCCAAATCTTGCTACGCACCATTGATAGTTTAGATTAGAGGCCAACCTCGCGTTTAAAGCTCTGAGAGCAATGACTACTTAATTTTCTACTCAACTTTATTTTAAATTATTTGATTGTTCAGTTTAGACCCAAGTGCAGTCATTATTTTCTGTTATCCCTTCCGAGACATTGAAAACATTGAAATTATTGGAAAGAAAGTAAGATGTATACACACTCATGCACGAAAACACACACACACGCACGTACGCATGCACACCAAAAGGAAAAGAAGTCGTTTGCTCATTTAAAAGTAGTGGTGGATAAACATGCTCAGCAGATAATTGCTTTTAATTTAGTTACAGTATAATAAACAATCCCAAGTTGACATTCTGCTAACTAGCAGATAGTATGTGTAATGACATTCTGAAAACCGTGGGAGAGAAAAGGAAAGCACATGGTCTACGCCTATGAATTATTTACCAGCCGTCCAACTGGGATAGTGGTTACTTACTCTGACTGCAATACTCCGGGATCGAATCTCTCAGAAGGCATGAATGTTTGTAAATGTATAGTGTCTGTGTGGCATGGGGGCATTCTTAACATGTGGCTAGCCGAAAGTTCTATCGAGAGGTTGGTGGTAGGGGAAGGGTGGTGGGAGACCCACGGACCCATTTCCCCGGGCTGCTGTCTCTCAAAATTTGGGGCGAAATTGAGCTAAAATCGGTCTGTCACCTATATGTGTTCAAGGCTCTTGCCAACGACAGACGTAGTCTTGCACTCCTTGCCACGATCAATATCGTGGGCTTGTGCTGACCTTCGCCAGACAATTCAGACTGGAAACAAGAACATTATTTATCATGAATGTTGAGCTAAAAAATTTCGGATGCTAATTTCGAGGCAGATTTTTAATTATTATTAAAAGTGTGATCAACATATTGTTACTACTGATATCTAACGTATCACAATTTATAGCACTGGTTGCTGTAAGCACGAAGTTAGAAGGCTCGAGTTTATACTTGGCGCTGTAAAGTTATGTGAAATATACTTTGCCGAAGTATTCGTGAAGACTGAATAGGAAGAATGCAAGCAATTCGTATCTTCTTCAGAATACGTGAAGAAGTGCATGATACTTACTGTTCTACTTAATCAATAATTTAATTACTTTGTGGATTGATAAGAATTAATAGGTGCTTCTGCTCACTTAATTTAACATTGCAATCTGTTGCAAAATGTTTGCAATTAAAAAGCGAAGAAGAAGCCGCACTGGATGAAGTACTTAGTCGCTAATTTAATAATAGGAAAGAACATTTATTTTCCTTTCATGTTCTGAAAAAAAGAAGACTGCAGCTAGTATGAGAAAACACAATGTTAACCGCATGTTAAGTAAGTAATTTATTTCAAGACAACATTCAAGAAAGTATAATGAAATTTCTTATCACAGCAGTTACAGTATTCGATTAGATAAGTGGCACTTGTGAAATTTCATGATAAGAAATTTTCTTTAACTGTGTGTAGACTTGCTGTTCTTTGCAGTTGGTAGCAGTATTATTTTACAATTCTATATTTAAGGCTTTTACAAGAGTTCAAGTATTTCTTTCACGTTAGGTTAAGCTAAGCTGTTATGCAACATCATTTTCGAGCAGCCGTTCAGAGGCATTTTAGCCAGAATGTACTACAGTTTTTCAAGGAAAATATGCGTTATTTATCGAGTGGGGTAAGTAAATGCTTAAAATTAAAACTTCAGTCTTAAGCTGAAATTTCTATCTGAGAATGATTTGTTTTCAAAATTTTCATGCAATTTGCGGGCTTAGTTTTATATAAATGCGACCAAATTAATGTCCTAAATTTATTTGACTCATCTAGAAAGTATGATTGGATATTGGTTTATAATTTAAGAAACAGTGTTTTGTATCTTATGATGCCGAGCATCTTTCTATTTAATACATATATTGTATAGTATTCATTAAATATTCGTTAATTCAGAAATAACATAAATAAGTAAAGTAAATTTCTTTTCCTTTTTTCATTCTTTGCCTTCTCTTTAAATTAAAACCTGTAATGACTCTAAAGCATAAATTTAGAAGCAACGGAGATTTGCTATATTTATAGATCTGAGTTCAATATTTGATATGAAATTCCTGTTGTTTATCTGATTTGATGGAAGATAAACGGGATATGAGAAAATGGTTTCGTTAGAATGATTTCGTATATAACGATCTTGTATTTTGCGTTTAATTCTAAGATGTATTTAAGAATAAATAATATTACTTTTAGCTCTGAAAAGCAAATTGAATTTTCCTTCTTTTGCAGGGTAGAAAAAGAGTGTTTCTTCATGACTTCCATTTAAAAAATAAGGCAAAATTTGTGGAATTTGCTGGCTATGAAATGCCTTTACAATATTCTGATTTCAATATTATTGCGTCTCATAAGCATACACGGGAACATGTCAGTATATTTGACGTTTCTCATATGTTGCAAGCCAAAGTGTACGGAAGAGACAGAGTGAAATATATGGAAAGCCTTGTAGTGTCTGACATAGAAGGTAAGTATCATAAAAATTGCAGTTTTCTTTCGGTATTTACAAAATCGCAGAAATTTATGAATTTTGTGTTGCTGCTTTTGTTTTTCAGAAAATATGTTTACGAAATTAAAATAGCAAATTAAGAAGACGATTTAAGTGTTTCAACTACTCTTATATTGATAATTACTTAATTATTATTAATAATAATTACTTAATTAATAATAATGACAATTACTGAAGTGCGTTAGTAATACTCTTCATATTTAGTAAGTTTCTGGTCGAATGTGAGTTACAATGTGAGTTCTGAGCGAATTACAATGGCTCTCTTAAATTTTTGAAATCTAATTACTGCCTCTTTTTGAAATATGTGAATACAAAGAATGGTACTACTTCATTTTCTCATTCATTTAGCTCAACAATTTTTTGAAGGTGAAATTAAATTTTAAAACTTTTATAAACTATTTAACGAAAATTTTGATTTCGTGTCCCACAGAGCAATAAATAA
This sequence comes from Stegodyphus mimosarum, assembly GCA_000611955.2. Lineage (NCBI taxonomy): Eukaryota > Metazoa > Arthropoda > Arachnida > Araneae > Eresidae > Stegodyphus > Stegodyphus mimosarum. The sequence continues at coordinate 154,680 of KK122525.1, forward strand.
TTAATTTCATTTTGCATTATGATCTTCGAACTGTGTTTAAATTACACTTAATTTTTTGACATCCTAATCCCATATTTTAAGGTGCATTAGCATATTTTTTTAACATTTATTCACATAGACTTGTAAGGGATTTTTACTTTTGTTTATCAGTTAGCTTTTTTATTTGTTTTCCCACTCATCTCTTTTGAATTTTCGTTCACTTGCTTCATAAATTTGTAAGCGAAGGACTAAGTAAAATAAATAAATAAAACTAAGAGGAGGAGAGTCTAGATGAATTTAGTCTAATTATGAACTCAGTAATTTTTTTCTTTGTGAAATTCGATACTATGAGCTGTTGGTGGTGGTTTGCATTTAACTGCTGAGTGAGATTAATAATTACCTAGAAATTTAGTTCCCTGAGTAGGTCTAACTTAAATTAAATTTAGCTAGGTTTTAAATAGTGTTTGGTATGAAAACCAAGTCGACACCTAAGTTTTTAAGTCAGCTGTTAAATTTTGGCTGAGTGATTAAGAGTTTGATTACTGGAATTTGACTCAGGTTCTGTTCCAGGCGAAGGGGTTGGCCGCATGTTTGACTTTTCCCATGTGTATCGTTAATACGAGCCAGTTTTTCTTAGAAAGTCCTCCATGAAGACATTCCGTATTTAAGTGTTCTTTACTATATTCAAATAATCTAGCCTAGTCAGAAATGTGCGCTTTGTTATTTGACTACAAGTCATGGGAGTTTATGTTTACTTTTAGAATCGTGAATTCAAGTTTAGTTTTCATATATAATAGTTCAAATATAAATTATCTTTCAATAAGCCTTTATTTAGTCTTTATCTTATTATTCAAAATAAAAATTTGCTAAAGGCTGAGGTAGATGCTAAAAGTTAGGCATGAAAGCACACAAAACTCTGCGCAATAAATACGAATGAGGCTGTGTTATAATCAGTATTTTATTTTCTCTCTATATTGGAAGGTGTAAGACTGGTTTATTTTAATTATACAAACTACACACTGCACAAAAAAAGAAAGGGGAGACAGTTCTATATCTCCCGTTCTACTGGGACGATTGGCGAAATTTAAATTTCGTTTTTCATGTCTCGAAATTGCTACTTAGGATGTATAATAGATTTATATACAGCATTGTTCTAATATAGGTATTCTGGCACAAAATAGGACTTTTCTTGAAATGATATACCTATTTTTTCCATATTTGGATTCCACGATTCGAATTATATCTAAATATTAAATTTTGTAAAATTTAGTCTGAAACTTACCGAGAAATTCAAAAATTTATCTTGGCGCACTTTTTTTCAGTTTGCGCCAAAAATAATGCACTTGGGGGAGTTCTTAATTTATAGTAACCTATTTCGATTTGTCTTACTTCATTGTGCACCACCGAAAGAAAATGTGCATTGTCTATTGTTTCAAAAAATTTTTAAATAATTTTAACAAAATGCGTAAATCATATTTGCATTATTACCGCCTATAACAAATATGACAAATTTTAAACCTCGACAATATATAAATTCACATATATATTGAGAAATTTTGAATAAAAAGCTCTAATTTTTTGCGGATATCTAAAAATACATCTACATCGCCAAAAATAATGCACTTGGTGGAGTTAATTTATAGTAACCTATTTCTATTTCTCTTATTTTATTGTGCACCACAGAAAGAAAATGTGCATTGTCTATTCTTTCAAAAAATTTTAAAATAATTTTAACAAAATGCGTAAATCATATTTGCATTATTACCGTCTATAACAAATATGACAAATTTTAAACCTCGACAATATATAAATTCACATATATATTGGGAAATTTTGAATAAAAAGCTCTAATTTTTTGCGGATATATCTAAAATTACATCTACTTTAAGGTGATGGTGAAAATTTCATCGGTTATAATTTTAAAATGTTTTTCGAAAAATTTATAAAAATTACTAAAAAATATAAATAAAAAAAAAACAGAGAATAGCTACGAATTTTATTTGGTTTGAACCTAAATTTTGAACTGCGAAAGAAGGAGTCAAGTAAGTTTAATAAAGAAAAGATATTTAATAAATGCTTACTAAATTCAATTAACACCTAGGAGCTAAATTTTGAGAGCTAAGTTTTTAAAAACTACTTACGTGATTTTTGCAAAACTTGGCACTGTGGCATAATTTGAGTCGCAAAATCGAAATATGGAAAAAAATAGGTATGTTGTTTCAGAAAAAGTCCGATTTTGTGTCAAAATGCATATGTTAGAACAATGGGTATATATAAATCTAATATATATATCAAGTCGCGCTTTCAAGACATGAAAAGGGCAAGTTAAATTTCATCCATCGGCCTAGTAGAGCAGGAGATATAGAACTGTTCTTTTTTTTGGGGGGTGCAATGTTTATATTAGAGACACCAGCCTATGAAATGCAGAATAGGAGTAAATATGATGGACACTTGAACTGTATTATAGGTAAATGCCCTTTTTTGTCTTGAGCGTAAACCTAAATGAGGCTATCATATTGTGATTCTACTGAGAATTTGCTTAAAACTCTGTAACTGGTAACATGGTACTTACCGTATATTTTCATATTTCAGCTACATTGTTTGAAATATATACTTCATCAGTATGCTTGAAGTATGCATTCATCTTTAGTATTTTTAAATATTCATTTTTACATTAAATAATTTTCAATATGAATTCATTATCACATTTGTTTCGAATTTTCTGCATTTGTAAATAATTTAGAGAAATTATATGCAAATTTGAAGTATCTCCTGCATAATGTAACATGAAACCCCTCAGGAAACTGAAGCACTGCTGGCAAAGTGAGGATACTAGGAAAAATCCTGAGGTAAATGGATACGCCAAGCTGGCGGTCGTTTTGGCGACTAATTATTGTTGCCAAATTTGGCAAAAAATAGCCAAAGCTGCCAAACTAGGCGACCATTAGACGACACTTGGTCTAATCCCTGTATAACTGTAATTGGTCTGAACCCTATATCTGACTGTAACTATATCTGGCCCTATATATATCTGTAACTGTATACATATTCCAGCAATTTTGAGACATTGAATATACTGGAAATTTCTAGGCAGACCGTGGTAAACTGTATAAGACCGGTGAGCACTGGTTCTTAGTTTAGTTCAGAGTTGAGTTCGGAGTATTGAGAGGTCTCCCTGCGAGCTTCGCTCGCATTGCATTACATTTAACGTTCTTAGTAGTTTAAAGTCGTAATTACACATTATGCCCTATCATACTGGGAGAGAAGCTGTACAAGTACTTTCGTGAGACCTGTAAAGTGTTTCTATTGGGGAAATAAATTTCATGAAGCTATCATTGGTTTTGTGTGCATTCAGTCCATTGGTATCTCCTATGCACGTAACATATTTCTTAGAACAGACACTTTAATAGTATAATATTTGAGACAGCTACTTTTATATGATAAAACAAGAGTTTACCTACTGTTTAGAACAATTAATTTGCAGTTAATGATATTTATCTTTTGATAACATAATTATATAATTATGTAATATTCATTTATTGTTTACGGAACATGCATTTGATACAATTTACTACTCTCAGGTTTTACATGCATATGTTACAGGTACCACTTGCATTTGAGAGCTACTTAATTTTCTATGTTTTATGTTTTATAGTTGCTGTCTAGGAAACTTCTTATTTCCAGAAATATGTTTTCCTTCTCCTGTAGAGAAGCTCTCTTTGGCATGACATATTTTACATGTTTTATTACCAATTCATATGCTTAAGATATAATTGGATATTTTTCATGTACTGTTGTTAGAGTAGATTTTTAATCAAAATAACAATCGATTCTAGATTGTAGTGTTTTGGAGTGCCTTTTTTCCAATATATGCAGAAAACCGAAACTGCTAAGCACAGAAGAAAAAAAGGGGCCGGGAAGAGGCCATGTCCCGTATCAAATAATAAAGGGTAGTTAATTTAGTACACTTGATTTTAGTCTGTTGAATAGTCTGTCTATCAAAAGTTCATCTGCCCAGGTAGGTGTTACTTCAGTATTTTTTCCAAGCTTCTTTGTTTAGACCAGGGGTTCCCAATGGAATCGATAATGACTTCCCTGGAGATCCATAAAATTTTAAAGGGGGTCAACGATGAAGAAAAGGCCGATTGGGGGACGTGGTCGAAAATGCATCGTAATTGATGGGCATAATCAAGAAACCTTTAATTACAAAAAATTTGTTAGCAAAATTCATAATTAATTATTTATTGATATATAAAGCTGTATCATACGGTAAGTAAACAAATCATATGAAATAGGTATAAGAGGAAAATACATGAAAATAATTTAATACATTTTTAAAATCGATAATATTGTAGAGATGTTACCGTTAAAGTATATTATGCAGTTATTTCATAGAATACCTAGTTATTCCATGAAATAACTGATCGTGTCCGTTAAAGTGTGTAATATGTTAATAATTTGACACTTTAACTAGTTATTCTGTGAAATAACTAGGTATTCTATAAATCAACTAATGAGAGACAGTTAAAGTGTAAAATAAACAATTTATCTAAAATGAAATAACTAGGTATTCTATGAATAAACTAATGATAGACAATTAAAATGAAAAAGAAGCAATTTATCTAATTTATGCAGCGTATAAATGGTATTTATGGAAACGTACAATAAAATCATTTGTTACAACAATGATTACTAAAATGACACTTGGAATTACAAAGAACATTATTTCTAAAACAAAAACATTTTTTGTTGACACACTGGGTTTTACAAGAACATTTCATATTGTTAAATGAAACGTAAATGTACCTTATACTAAAAAGCGAGATATATGATATAGATTATTTTACACTTTAACGGGCTGCAGATCGTTATTCTATGAAATAACTAGTTAAACCATGAAATACAATAGAGTTTTACACTTTAATGGATGCGATCAGTTATTTCATGGAATAACTAGGTATTCTATAAAATAACGGATTCCATACTTTAACGATAACAGAGACATTAGGTTATTTCGGAAGTAAGAGAGATAAAAATGAGCAATGCCCTCGGCGGGGGGGGGGTTGAAACACGGATCTCTGGAATACGCGTCGAGCGTGCTGACCACTACACCAACTCATGCGAAGGAGGCGGGAAAAATACCTTATATACTTCCCCTTTTAAAGGGCGATTGGGGATTAGGGAACCCACTCCCCAAATCAAGGTGGTGGATGATTATGGGTTCATTTTGCTGTCAAGTAGAAATAGATTACGTAACAAAGGGTGGTTATAATTTGTATGTAATTACTTGTTTACAAATACGGGATGTAAAGAGATTACACAGAATTAGTTAGAAAAGTATGTCAGTATCAAATACAACAAAATGATCACATTTTATAATTATAGGCTAAACCTCTGAGATATTCTGTTATATTACCGTTCCCAAAATTGTGCAGATACAGGGCTTACATGATTCCTTAAAATTTCTTGAAATTTTAATTAACCAGTTCAGAGAAATCACTTATACAAGCAGGAAATTCACATTATTATGAAATATTAGTTAAAAGATGGATTATTTTGAAATCTTGTTAGCACATTACTCTTTTGAAATTAATAAGTATATAGATATATATATTAATAAGCTATGGCATGTGTAACGGCAAATTTGTATAAAATTGTGTACAGAAGTATTTTATATATTATTTAAAATATTTATAAGTGCAAGGAATTAGCTGAAATGTAAACATTAACTGACCATCTGTTTTTTTTTTTAAATTTCAGAAATTTAGGAAGATGTTTTATCATAGCTTTGGTTGTAGAGCAAATTTTTGCATGTGATTCTAAAATGCTTGCAAAAAATCGATCTTTAATACAAAATCAAAAACAAAATTCAATTTTGTTAATTATATAAAGACAATACTCCTTAAAAATAGTCAAAATCTCAAAATAATTTCCTTTCTATTATGACATTATATTATGTTAAATTTCATTATTATACATCATTTTTATAATTATATTTCATCTTAATTATGAATGCTTTTAACTATTGATTTGAATTTCTAAATGCCTCATATCATTAATGAACTTATTATTTTAGTATATTTTAGCAATTCTAGAAGATGTCTTTAATTACAAAAGTTTTTTTCTTTTAAAATTTAAGACAGCGAGAAGTATGCAGGTGACAGGTGACGGAGGACGGGGACGCCTGACGTATGACAGAGGCAAGCAGGCATTTGTCCCACGTCCTCCCCTATCTAGGCCGCATCGGGAGTTTATTATAATCTTATATCTGATAATTTTTTAACATGGCCTTACAATGGCAATTTCACATATTGATCGTTGTACAGAGGTTTTCAGTATGCTACAGTTTACATTGTTGAAGATTCACATATAAGGTTGAAGAACACATATAAATAGAAGACATTACACAATATACAAAATACAATTAAAAATAGAATATACAATTAAAAAGTACATAACATATACAGATTTAGATAGTTACACAATTATACAATAATTAATATCATAATAACACATATAACGCAGCTACACATATAATACAATAAAATGTTAGATTTATGAAATTCATCAGTATCAAATGCGAAGATTTCATGTGTTCATGAGTTCATATGCTATACTCATTTATTATGTTAGGTACATGCAATTGCCAAGTCAGTTCTTATCTTCATAAAGTTCATAAATCAAAAGTTCATAAAGCGATAGTTCATAGAACAGGGAGTTGAACAATTAGTTTGCTGGCTCCCTGAACAGTCATTTGGTACTACAGTTTGTGCGAGAAGTATGCAATAGGTAAATAAAATAGATACTATATAGGCGTAGAAAAATATGCCTTGAGGGCGAATTGGCGTGACGGCGAAGAGACGACGGCAAAACGGCGGTGGTGAATATTCCCATTCTCTCCCTTTCGAGGCTACAGGTAGAAGCTACATTCTGGTTTGAATTAGGGCAACTAATGGTAGAATTTGGATCCATTAAGGCATTTGTTTCTATGATAAAAATGAGGTCTCCTCAAAAGAGCAAAAGATTAAAGAAAGACTCAAATTAGAGGCCACACTAGACTTGTTATGTAACCGAGTAAAGTAACTATTGGCATTATAATTCAAATTATGAAGAAATTAACACAAGAAAGAATTAGTCACGAAGGATTCAAGCAAAGTATTATTACATATAAGTTGATTAAAAATAATCAATGAAAAATAATCAAATAATCATTATTATTTGGTACGTGCTAAAGGGCTATGAACGACTACGTTCAATTGTTACACAAAAAATGAATGTTAACCAAAAATAATTAATTATTTGCCATGATTAAATCTTTGTCAGTTACTTAGTCTCTTTTTTACCCCTCCATTTCAAAACACTTATGACATCTGCATTAATTTGGAGGTACTTGTGATATAATAAAATCACCTTACAGCTATGCATGAGTTCTAACAGGTACCAATAAATTCCGGTATCACGGGTTTTCGAGAAGTGTAAAGTTCATTCATACATTGAATAAAATCAAACATTGAATAAAATCAAACATTGAATAAAATCAAACATTGAATAAAATCAAACATTGAATAAAATCAAACATTGAATAAAATCAAATTAGACTTAACACTTCTCTACTCAAGTCTTAAAATAATAATTTACAAGTTAAGAGTCTACTCGACTAGTCATTAGTGGTAAAATAAAATTTTTAGCTTGAGGAATTCATAGTACGATTGAATATACTAGAAACCACAATTTTTTTCTTCTGTCCCTTTTTTTTTTCCAGCGGATAGCGACGCGTTTTAACTTTCAGTTGAAGTTTTAGTTGCCGTGTGCACAGCAAATTCGATGACCTCACCCACATTTGCCATCAAACATTCGCCAGCAACTAATTCAATTCCAAGTGTGGCTCTAATGTTTCTTATTCGCCCCCTCGTTTATCTGCTGTTCCAATCAAACTTTTATACAGCTTTCATACCGGAAAAAAAAATGAAAGGTTTCAGATTTTAATTACGTCCAAAGGGGCGTTTATTTAACATTTTGTGTGTTACCTTTATTTATTAAATACCATGTTCTTCGCACTTAAACCATAAAATTCAGTTCAACAGCAATATTGCAAAATAATTTTAAATTGAGCATATCTTTAGAAATTTCGGTACACACTTTTACGCGCTGGAGATTAAAATGTTTTTCTGTACAACGTTGGTATTGCTAGCTTTGAAATCTTTGAGTTTGTTAATGAAAAATTCGTTAAAGTTTTAGAGAATATTGTTACGCATTTCACATTTATTTGGCTATTTATTTAGAATTGTAATTAAAATTCCTTTTTATTTTCCCGTGCAACGCAGACGATTTTTGAAGAGAAAGCTACGTCAAAGAAAAAAAAAAAAGTAAATTGAAAAGTGAAACGACGCAAAATGCCAAAACGAAAGTAATAGTCCTTCGGGATTCAAATCCCTTTGGACTAAAAAAAGGGTCTGCATAATTTTTTGGAAAGAATGAGGCTTCGTGATAGAAGTAAGAAAGGACAATAATTATTAAAATATTTGTTAGTTAAACAAAGTAAATTCTTACACACTTTAAATGAAGATTTTGTTTTTCTCCTCATTAAAATTTGCTAGTCCAGCAGATATAATGACAAGCGTATGATAATTTTTATCAACCCCAATCATTGATAATGTATATTAACTGCGCACTATTAGTTATCGAAGTCGAACGCTGACGACATTTCCAGAACTAAAAATAATAATAAAAAAATCCACCATCTGAGAACTTATGCCATTCATTGAAACTGAATTGCTAGATTTATTAAACGTAGAAGTAATTATTGAAGGATTTTGTGCAATCATAGAGTAGCTACAACCAGTTACAGAGGACTGCATAAAATATGCTTCTAAATTGTTAATGTGCAAAATATTTGATTCAAGCGACAATTTAAAGCATTTGCCATTAATTTACGTAAATATTTTTTAAAATGCTATAAAATGTCAGTTATAACATTCATAATTTGTATTCAGTAACTAGTATATTCAGTAAATGGTGTTTGTGACTTGTATGTGTACGATGTACGGGCATTGAAATAATGATGAAGAAATAAATTTCTTTGGCAATAACTGTACCTACCATTTTTATGTGCATTTTGAACATTTTATTCATTTTTATAAAAATTAAATGACAGCCTCATAGTTGTGAGTCCTGCCTACCAACAGTTTTAGACTCATTCCGCGACTAGTTCTAAAAGGTATGGTGGATAGGCAATCGAGACCTTAACATTGTGATACTGACAGCTTAGTAGTGGCTGTGGCGTAAGACCGCTTCACAAACTTGTTTGTGCATGCTTTATAAAGATGTATTGGGTGGGAGGATTCGTTTTAACAAGACAGTCGACTTTAAACTCGGATTTACTGCATTAACATATATTTTTTTAATTTCTTCCCGTTCCATAAGAATATTTTGAGGAACACGAGCTGAAATACGGCTTTTTAAGTTACAGTATTCTCATTTGAATCAAGAGAAGTTAGAATCTCAAGCAACTTTCCTCCGTTATTGAAAACATATTTACGACAGCTGTAGGAACAGGTGAAAACAAGCTTCTCAAAGCTCATGCAGGTCCACCAGGCGGCCCAGCGTTAAAATTGTTTAATGCCGACTTTTCGACCCGAGTTCAAATCCTAGCAAACGAGATGGCTGTATGAGGTTAGGTTGTTTGAGTATGTCAAAGTACTCAAGGGTTATCTAGCTAATGGAAGATGCCATCTTGTAAGATTTTGTAAGAGAAATGGATTGTATTTACTTTACAAATGGGGAAAACCACCCATGCAACTTTTCAGCATTCTGCGGTCTTGAACCACTCAACCACTGGCTAAATAAAATTTCCTGTATTTACCTATATTACCTTAAAATGCCCTCCATGAAGGCATAAGGTAGTTCCGTTTGGCAATGTTCCTTAGGTCGGAAGCCAACCCACCGGAAGAGTTGTCCTTAGGTAGATAGCCTTCTTGTACTTTGCTGTCATCTAAATAATCCAATTTATCTTCGTGCATAGTCCTATCAACGGCCCAGCGGTAAAGTTGGTGAACGCTAGTGGTTCGGTCCGGGGTTCGAATTTTGGCAATCAGGCTGGCTGCATGTGCGTTTTCATGGTTTTCCCCATATGTAACGTGTATACGAGCCAGTTTTCCTTAAAAAGTCCTCCCTTCTTTTAGGTACATAGCTCTCTCTTATACTTGGCCATAATCAAATAAACCAAACCAAACCATCTTCGTGAAAAACCGACGTGCTCACTGACTTCCTCGATGTGAGTGAAAATCGACTGAATTTAAGCGACGAGTGATCTGAGTAGAGGTAAAATGATAATTTTGAAAACTATTTTTAAATATTAACCAAAAATTAACAAGAGAATGTCAGTACGAAAATGTTTCGGCGACTAGCCTAGTTCCTCCAGTTCACTGATTGCATGTCAATGACACGAACGTATTACAAAGTTAAAATTCATCAATACTTATGGTATGCGCAAACAGCTACTGAAATTATTCTACAGCTATCTTTCTGCTGCTAACATTTGGGAGAGCTTAGTGATTACGAGCATTTGCTTAAAATTTTATGTACAACTCTTTCGATGTATTGGATGATTGCCAATAAATCATGAACTTTTGAAGTTCTAAGTTTTTTTTTCGTATTTAATGTGTTACTGCAGACCTCAATTAAGACAAAAAACTTCAAACATAATATTTTGAACGTATGTAAGAAATGAAACAAATTTTATTTACATTTAACACTGCTATCGTGAAGTCGAGATAAATCATACAATTTAATAAAAAAGTTTTAATTTCTCAATCTGCATTTGATTTTTTAACTATTAAGTTTGTTACAATAACTTTCATTTTCTATGTTTCATGTTAATGGTATGTGACACCTGTAGAGTTTCGTAACCTGGAGGATAACATTAACGTAGGTCCTGATGGATAGAAATTCATTTTGTAAGCAGGAGATCTAAGCATACATCTGCAATAACAGTATGATACTATAAATTTACACTTATATCCAAATTTGTCTTTACATACCCCAAAATACTGATGCTCTATGACAGATAGAATCTGAGTAATACCTTTTTCCAGGGAATATGCTAGAGGCAAGCATAATTAGCATTATTCAATGAAAAGTGTTCAAACGGTTTCTGATATTACAGATACAGGCTTGTATATATATAAATGTACTGAAGACAACATTGCTAAAGAAGTGGAACTTAATTCCCTAAACTGTGGTTAAGAACGTTATTGCCAACATTGAACATGTTGAACATGTTGTAATACGTGTGCACAAGTCAGTACAGACCACATTCCACATTAAATTTATAAGCATAAATTTTTTTTCTGATTTCTTCTTCTTTTTTTCTCTTTTGAACTCTCTTTATAACATATTATTACCATTTTATTGTTTCATGTTACAGAATTATATCATATTAATTTTTTCCCTTTGTAATTATGCGCTATGATATTATGTATAATTTCACACAAATTTACAAAATTATAATTCGTAGTTTATGAGAAATCTGTAATTTCATGGATTTGAATATAATTCAACATGAGGGTATTTTAACCTCCTTATAATTTTATTTTATAAAATTTGTTTTTCTCTTGTTTACTTTAGTGAAAAAAAGCCCCATACAGTACATTTGATACATGTACTGCTGTTAATCTGCTGTTTCTATTATTTGTAAAGGTAAAAGCAAGCTATTCATTGTCAAAATACTGGAAGTCGAAAATGATACGTGGATTTGGAAGTGCGTGGGATTTGATTGTTCTTAACCTTCAATTACGTCAGTCCAATTACTTCAAGGGACAGTAGTTCTAATGTGTGCTGTTAGCTAATGATCTAGATTGTCTGCTTCCTACATTAAAAGAACTCTCAGGATGACAATGCTTCTTTTCACCGTTGTTGAATGGTTGTCGTATTTTGAAGAAAATCAAGTTATAACGTCTTCCAAGTCCTGAACAAAGCCAGAATTTGATATCATTGAACCACAGTGATGCGTGCTGGAAATAGAATGTGATCTTATTTTTGTCTTACAGTTACTCTCAGTTTCTGATAGACGAATGACGTCAAATATATGTTACCACCATTCAGAGGTTGTATACCTCCAGTCTGAAAAGCTTCCAAGCAGTTTTGGATGCTAAAGGTGATCCTACATCTTGTTAGATACACAGTTCTTCGTATCTCCAAGTGTTTTTATTATTTTGGACAAACCCTGTCTCACTTTGAGTGAATGCTCTCAATCTGAATTCCATTAAAAGTTCAAAAGTAACATTTTTTAGTGTGCAAGTAAATTGAAGTTATATTCTGAATTCTTAGTATTAATTCTTACTAATAATTTACTTCTAATTTAATAGTTATTCTTTTTGTACTACTTTTATAGGTTTGAATGAAAATCAAAGCACCTTAACATTATTTACAAATGATCATGGAGGAATTATTGATGATTTAATTGTCACTAAAACAGATAAGGAATATCTATACTTAGTATCCAATGCTGGTTGCGCCGATAAAGATTTGGCACATTTACAAGTAGGTAAGCACATTCTGCTCATTCCATTAAAAATGAACTGTGTGACTTGCTTTATTTTACAAAAGTGTAAAACAAAGTGTTCAAACAACAAAATTACACATTTTCCCATTTTCATTAATTAATAAACGTTTTACAATCTTTCACAGTACCACATTTACGTATTCTATCCATCCCTCTTACACTGCTTAATTTTGACCACCAGTACTAGTCAGTGTTTAATGCTTGCATTTAGTGAGCAATCCATCTGTCACTCTAAAGGCTCAATTATCCATTAGTGGCATATTAGGGAGCTTCGACGGCATATGATAGAAAAGGAATATAAAGACGTGACGTAGACTGAATTCTTTTGCCTTGTAACTTTATTGTAATGGAGGTGTACTCTTTGAGGGCTTTGTGGGTAAAGGGACTGAATTTCTGTGAACAAAAAGTTAGAACATTATTTTGATAATATAAAAGCTTGATTTTTACATACTTTTTCAAAAGCTGTTAACTTTAATTTTACGCTGAACGATAAACAAGCTGAATCATAAATTTATTGTGGAAAGTTTGTTTGAATATTTGAAACCAAATTTGTGCACGTTTCCATCCATTTTTCACTGATAAACTGATTTTTTTTATTATTGTTACTTAGATTGTAGAGTCATTAAATTTATTTTGAAGCAGGTGAGATGAAAAATGAGCAACGCCTTCGCGGGGACTCGAACCACGGACCTCTAGAATACGCGCCCAGCGTGCTGACCACTACATCGCGAAGGCATGCAAAGAATAGGGAAGAAGTACCTTGTAAGATAAGCTGAAGCTTCATTAAAAGTAGCAAAATATATCCATTTACGTGTGGCTTATTGATTTTGATAAAGAGTTCTGTACCATTTTTCCATTTCAGTTACATGCCTAAGCAAATTCGACGAATATTATGCCATTTTACAATGCCAGCATAACAGAATACCATAGCCCTTCATTAAAGAAATTGTGATTTAGGCAATTACTTTTAATTTTCTTTGATTATCACTCCACTCTTACGATATATTTATGTGATGTTTCGCTGTAAGGCAGCTTCATAGGCAAAGTTTATGGCTAGCCTTTATAATCTGGAAGCTTTAAGTAATTGTTTAACTCTATGTCAGAAATATTCTTCAAGATACCTAGTTAGGAATTAAAAAGTAATCCTTCCAGGTGTCTTTGCTGTTCAATGGGCAGTAGATCTGGAAAATGCCGTGTTCAATTGCGAACGAAGGTAAAGCTGTTTCTTCAAGATCTCTACTCACAATGGTAACTAATGGGTCCATAACGTTTTTTGTCATTGAACGCAGTTAGCATCGAATGAAGCACCTGATATGTGACGATGACTGCGGTATCAGGCAGTACTAGTTAAATAACAGGAAACTAGTTTCCTTGGGCAGTTGCTTTTTCTTTAATTTCATACTCTTCTTGTATCCGCTAAATGTAATGTTTTCCGTTGTTGTACAACATATCTTCGTATCTGTGGAATTAATTTCTAATTTCGTTAAACATTTTTATTCATATCTTTGTTAGTGAAAGCTTGGTTCAGTTTCGATACTTAAATAAAATTACAAAATGCCTTAAAGTATTTTGGTAATTAATCGTAAAGGATGACCTTTTATTAATGCTTCTGGTACAAAAACTTTAACCTCATTACATTTAAGCCTACAGTTAAGTTTATTGCAATATAAGTACATTTACTGCGTAAGCACTCACGGTAATGAAAACAAGGTTAAAGAAATATTAAATTTGAGACAATAACTGATAATAATTTTTAGTTTTTTTCCAGATTTTTAGTAGGGCTGCAATCGTCAACTAGTGTGATTTTTCAGTGCAGGATATGATTGCACAATGTAAAATAAAAAATAACTTTATGCCCTGATTCTGAAATTTAAAAAAAACTTATAAAAATTAAAGAAATTACAATTAAAATATCTCGAAAAGAGTTGAAGAAATTAATACTAAATATTATGTCAACAATAGTTGACGTCCATTATAAAACACAAGCATTTTGGACGGAGAATCACATATTGCGTTGGAAAGCTCATCATGTGGAGGTAGCAAAAATTATACATTAATTGTAAGTGTATGTTGTTATAAGGATGTTCGGTTTGATTCCATTAATCTCATAATTAAACGAGAATTCATAGAAAATCAAAATGTACTGCTCAGAAAATTATATTTATTAAGAAGAAGCACTGTTACAGCAATAATTAAGACCTGAAGGAAAGGCTAAATTATGTTTATTTAAGGCAATTAGTTTAGGAAATGTAAAAAATTAATTTAACCAAAATTAACAGTCATGAATACAAAACACCATACTAAATTTGATAAAACCGTTGCAAATGTATCATTTCTTACTTTTATAATGTCTTAAAAATTCATTTACGATTTGTTAACTTCTGTTCATACTACAGAGTTTCATTTTAATTTAGTAAAAATAAAGCAAAGTTAGCTTACACGTTGCTTTAATGGAGAAATTTATTTTTAAAACAAATAACATTTAAAATTTTATATTTCATTAAAAAAAACAACATACTGCTAGACGCTTCTGTTTTTGAGATTAGTTATTTCTGTGTTTAGAAGAAAATTCTTTTTCTTGTCTAGCATAATTTAAAATCAATTAACAAAGTTTTACATGAACTTTACTTTTCGTGCTTTTAAAGCATTTTAGTTTTCGGAAACATTTTGTGACCTGTGAATTAAAGTACATACTCTTTACAAGAAACTTCACTCTTGAAAATAATCTCAGCTTGAAAGAGTTACACAGTAAGATGTGCTCTCCAATTAAAAACAATGAACTTAATTAAAAAATTCCTTTATTAATATTAAAAAAATAACCTTTTTAAAAGTCTTAAAGCAGCAAAACAGGAACAACTTGTGCTACAGACGAAACTTCTACTACTTTTGGATAGTTAAATTAACATAACAGACAAGTAAATTACAATGTTTATAACGCAGTCTAAGACTACATGTAGAATAGACTAAAGTAAGCTGGCTTAGATATTTTTCTGGCATGTGTTTTTAAACATTGGCTAGCGAGATACTAAAGCCGGAATATAGCTTTTAAGCATTGCTAGGGAGAATACCAGTAGCAAGACGCGGTTGTCAGATGCTCTAATCTAACGGATACAAAACGAAGCTTAGTTACACTAAAATCTAATTTGTGTTCTGGTGAAGAATACGGAAAAGAGAAGTTATAGTAAAGACTAAAATCATAATAACTGGTTAATTAACATATCTTATAAACGTTTACGAATTTTAATTAAATATTTTTAATAAAATAAAGATTAAATACATTTATTCCAGCTTCATAAAATATTTCACTTTAAATTGCTGAAATCGTAATACTATTTTACCCTCAAGAACAGAATGTGTCAAAAGTGTTAATCAATAAAAATTTTTATAGTAAATTTAATTTTTCATATATTGATAAAGCTCTTGTCTTGAATCATTAGATAGCAAAACATTTTATTTTCGCGGAGTATATATATTGAAGGAAATGTTTAATTTAACCAACTTTTTTTGATAAGAGTATTGTAACTTTTTTGTAGAAGAGGAAAGAAGAATTGAAAAGGAAAGGTGCGGACGTAGAAGTCGAAGTACTGGAAGACAGAGTACTGCTGGCAGTACAAGGTAAGGAATAATTGAATGTTATAGATAGGCCAAGTTTCTTTTTCATTCAATATGCAACTAAAGCAAATTGCAGTGAACATAAATAAAGCATATGAAACTGAATTTGATAGTTACCTACACGCTTTTATTTAGAGTTTGTTTTTCATGATACTAAAAAAAACTTCGTTAATTTGCAGTCAAAACTTCAATAAAAATCTTTTTACTTTAGAAGTGCATTAGCGGAAAAAGGGCTGAAACCTGGAAATTCTGAATACATGGCCACGATTATAAGCAAACCCGAGTTGCTAGCGGTATAACCCCCTGCATGAACTAAATGGGAGTTACTTTCTCTTAGAAAATCGTTTGTTAGGTCTGTAGGGTTTATCCTAATTTTATAACAGTTATTTTAAGTTTTTGCACCTGCCCTATCTCTTCTAGCTTCAGCTTACAATTTCCTACCAGAATATATTTTCATAAACGCAGTTAATACAAATGAGTGAGAGTAATATTTAAGTCGATGTTCCACTGACTTCGTTAGAGAGCCCGAGTTCCTGACTAGCGCGCGTTTGCCTTTGGAGACACACCTCTCTCTAAGCTATTGCTACGCTCGGCCGTACTTTAGGCCCTAGATAGCTTCGCCAACTTAATTGAGATTTAGAGGCTAGCTACATAGAATCTTGATAGCTTCGGCTATATCTTTAGTTAAGAATTAGTCAAGTTTAAATTCTTATTAAGTTCAAGCCCAAGTGGAGGCTTTGCTGTACGCTCCGAGACAGGAGCTGACTGTGTTCATATTTATTTTGAGAAATAAAGGGTAGTTAACCCTTCTTGAGTCTTACGTCTCTGTTCACACACTCAAGCGATTATTCGCTTATCAGAGTAAAGGGGTTCTCACATTGAACTTGAGAAATAAAAGAACGGAACCCCACAAGTCTTTACTTCCTATAAGCACATAACCTTAGGGTGATTTTCCAAAATAAAATAATCCAGTTTAATCCAAATCTCTTAATATTAACAAGAGAAAAATAAAAAAATGATACAGATTCATTTTCTTACTTCGTGAAACAAATTTGAAATTAAACTTACGGAATTTTTTATGAATTTGATAAAGGTGGGTGTATTTCATTTTAATTTATCGAGTAAAATTTCATATTTTTTTCACTTCAAAAACGGGTATTGATAAACTGTCTTTGAAGATATATAATTTTACTTTGAACCTAGTAAGAAGAATGAAACACGCGTTTCATTCCTACCCTTGATGCATAATAAAGAGCATTGCTTTACAGGTCCTGGTACAGCAAAAGTGCTGGACCCTTTAGTTGGATGTAGTTTAAGTGACCTGACTTTCATGACATCTACTTGTTCATCAATTTGTGGCGTTGATGACTGCAGAATTACCCGTTGTGGATACACTGGAGAAGATGGAGTTGAGGTATGTGCGTTCAAAAAATATGTAATTATATAATAAGGTTTTTAAACTGATCTTTGATAAATAAGTTGCTCTTAAATACAAAATGCTGATTTAAGATTTAAAAATTTCATATAAATGGCTCACAAAAATTAAGGGATATATGCAGTTGTGTAAGAAGGAGGGAGGATGCAGAAAGTCAATATGCATATAAACTTTTAGAAGTGACCAGATAAAATTTATCCCACAGATGCGGAAAATTTTTCATAGAACAATAATAGTCACAGAAAGTAGAATGTTCTAGGTTAAGCTCTTCTGAAAGTAATGCGTTTGCTTTGCGTTTTGTTAGTATAATAAGATAAATGAGAAAAAAGGTAATCTTTGACAAGTTCATGAGCTTTTGTAAGCAGTCAATATTAAATCATTTCGCACATTTTCATCTATGAAATGGAAACGAAATGTTCATGCAGCATGACGATATCATCTACTGCTTTTTCTCGGTAAACTTGTAGAGTCATTAGGTTATTTGGAAGCAGGAGATGAGAAAAAATGAGCAGTGCCCTCGACGGGACTTGAACCACGGACCTCTCAAATACGTGTCGATCATGCTGACCGCTACACCACGATGGAATGCGAAGAAGGCGGGAGAAATACCTCATATACTACCCCCTTTAAAGGGCGACTGGGAATCAAGGGACTCAATCGCCAAATTCCGGTGGTGGAGAATCATTGTTCGGGCGCCATTGTAGAGGCATTAGGTTATATGGAAGCAGGAGATGTGAAAAATGAGCAATGCCTTCGCCGCGACGACTCGAACCACGGACCTCTCGAATACGCGTCGAGCGTGCTGACCACTGCACCACGAAGGCATGCGAAGAAGGCGGGAGAAATACCTTATAAACTTTGGCAGTTGTTATTTTGACAAAAAATGTAGCAGACGACATACACGCTCTCTCTCTCTATATATATATAGATCCTTCTCTCTACATACAGATAATGAAGGAAAAGTTAAAGGCATGAATGGATTTTGTAAGTAAAAATCTAGCGCTATCACTGTAAGACTAAAAAAATTAGTATGTTTCGATTTATGATTATTTTCTAGGAAATGAAGTGTAAACCTATTGATAATTGAAAAAAAAAATGTTAAAATTTAGTAGGACTGTGATAACACTATTTAAAACTTGTAATAAACTTACAAGAAGTTTCAAATTTGTATTGGTATGCCTTAAAAACTTACATTTTAAAATAAATTTTGAAAGAGAACAACAATACATATATAAAAAAGTAAGTAAATTACTACCGATTTCCCTGAAGTGTGTTGACTTATCAAGAAAAGTGTTAATTTTGGGGGAGTGTTATTTATTTATTAATAA
>KK122525.1:173624-195642 GCA_000611955.2 Stegodyphus mimosarum
TTTTTTTTTTAGCAGTAATTAACTAACTTTTTTTAATCTAGTACTCTTTTACAGATATCTATACTAGAAGAGAAGAGTCAATTTATTTTGGAAAGAATATTAGAGTCTGATTTGGATGATGTAAAGCTTGCTGGATTAGGAGCAAGAGATACACTGAGATTAGAAGCTGGACTATGTCTGTATGGAAACGATATATCTGAAACAACAACTCCTGTAGAAGCAAGCCTATTGTGGACAATTGGTAAGAAATATTTTAAGAATTCTTCCTCTGGAAGAGAAGGGGGAGGAGGAAAAAATCAAAAGATTAATGAATTTTTCTAATATAGCGTTAAATGTTTGTTATTTTTAATTTGTATGGTAAATATAGAGCTTTTGGTATACTAAAACTTTTAAGATATTTACAGGGCTTTAAATTTTCATTGTCTGCAAATTTAATATTTTGAAGCATTTATGAAATTTAGTTTTGCATTAATGACAATTACACTGCTGGCCATCCCAGTTGCAACACTAAGAAAGACAAGAGATATCACAAGAAAATTTATTTAGTAGATAACATGTTGACCAAGTATCAAATGATTAAATTTATAGACTTCTGTGAAGTGTGGTTCCTTCCAGAATCAGTAGCCAGGGTAGCCGCCATTGTTGGAGATCACCGCTGCCACACGACTCGGCATTGATTCAAAGAGACTTTGGATGTGTTCTTGGGGTACAGCAGACCAAGCAGCTTCCACACGTTGCCAAAGTTGATCTGGTGTGGCAGCGTGGGATGTAATCTGGGTCAATCGTTCAACAACCACGGACCACATGTTTTCTATCGGCGAAAGATCCGGAGAGCGAGCCGGCCAGGGAAGCAATTCAATCTGGCGATTGACGAAGAACCCTTAGACAATGCGTGCCTCGTGTGGTCGCGCATTATCCTGTTGAAATATGGCTGTGGGCAAGCCCTGAAGGCAAGGAAGAACAACTGGCTCCAACACCTCGGAGATGTAGCGCTGGCTGTTTAAAGTACCGGCAATGCGTACTAGAGGATTGCGAGAGTGATATCCAATACCGCCCCATACCACAATACCCGGTGCAGGACCAGTGTGGCGGTGCACAACGCAGCTGTTCAGCATCCTCTCTCCACGGTGTCTCCAGACTCGAATCCGACCATTGTGGTGTTGCAGACAGAAGCGTGACTCGTCAGTAAAGACAATTTCATTCCATTTTGCCATCCACATCCTTCTTTCATCACACCATTGGCGGCGGAGACGTCTGTGGTTCTGCGTCAAGGGTAGACGAAGCAATGGACGTCTTGCGGACAGACAATTCTGTTGTTAAACGGCGTCGAATGGTACGTGCAGACATTGGATGATGCGTTACAGACTGAATGTGCTGTGCTATGGTTCGTGATGTGACTGAGCGATCCGTCAGTGCCATGCGCACAATGTTCCTGTCATCACGTGAAGTGTTGCACTGAGATGGATGCGATCGAACACGTCATTCCGTCGTACCCTCCTGTATCCAACGGTCACATATCCGCATTACAGTTCTTTGGTTTCGTCCAACACGACTACCGATTTTCCTGACAGATAATCCACACTCTCGGTAGGCCACTATCCTTCCTCTGTCGAACTCGGATACTTGATTAAACGATGATGGCTGTTTACTACGAGGCATAATTCATCGTTTTTTTTAAACAAACCGCAAGAAAAACACAAATGCCGAACTTGAAATTGTCGAAAACTCCAAGCCTGAAATAGCACTTTGAAGTGGCGCCACAGGCGTGCGTGATGTGCGTCTGGGCTGAAATTCTAATCATTTGCATATCTCACCTCCGCTAATGCATGTTGTAAATTTCATGTTATTTGCATGCTTCCTTCAGGGTGTTGCATTTACGGTGGCTAGCAGTGTATTTTATTTAAGAATGGAGATATAACTGAAATTTGTTTTCCACAATAAATATACATATTTAAGCTTATATGTGAATAGAAAGAATTTAATGAGCTGCATAAATTAGTCTGCAAGAGCTAATTAACTTTTTATATAGCTACATGAAATTTTTTGAATAATATGCCTGTTCGGTACACATTTCTAAACTCCTGTTTAGTTTATTACCTTAAACTTGGTACGGTAACAGAAAATATACTAGTTTAGAATAATATGAAGCAATTTTCCTTTTGGTTAAAAAATTAAAATTTATTTTGCTAAAAAACTTGGAAAATTCTAATAATATTAAGAACATTTTTTCCTTATTTTGATGACGAGAAAAACAACGAAAGTATTGAAAATCTCAAACAAGATAGGAACAACCACTCGAAAGTTGACAACCAGATTTCATAATTCGCAAAGGCAATTCACAAAACAAATTCATTGTAATTTCAAAAATATGAGAAACCAAAACAGGCTAACAAGAAGGTTGTTAAAAAATTTAAAACAACTACGGTAGAGAAAAAAATTCTTTTTCTTTTGTTCCTTTTTAATAATACAAGAGGAAAAACCATTATTTCAGGTGATTCAAAACACTATTTTCGATTCAGTTAACAGTTGAAAAAGTGGCTTGAAAAACTCCGAACAATGTGAAATCCATACTCGAAAAACGAAGTTTCAATCCGAAGACTTGCTGTATGTGTGCCTAGTTCCAATTCTGGCACTTTCAACATCTTAACAACGAAGTGAAGAGCGAAGTAGCGAGTTATGATTTTTATGTCAGTAAGCGATAATCAAAACTGACTAAATTTCGTGGAGAAAAGCGTAAGGAAGATTATGTAATCTTCTAGTCAGAAGTGTTTCTGAAATGTTGCAGAAAATGGACGAGCGCTTGGTTGAAGAGGCACAACAAATCGCTTTTGTCAATTAACAACGTAATTACTAAATACCTCCCAGCTTATGATTTGGAGTTTTTATGTAGTTTTGAACGTGGTTAGGAAGAAAAAGGGTATTTTCTTAGAAGAAAGAGGTGGAGGAAAAAAGAAGTTGATACGAATCCCATTTATACGATAATGTAGTTTATAAAAGAGATATAACGAATGTTCGTAGAAAATGGTCTGCATGTTCAATTTGAGTGCAAATAATCTTAAGGTATTGAAATAAATGAACGAGTATTTATAAATCAGTTACAAAAAATTTCAATGTTAAGGAATTCGTTTCATCTCATTTATTTCATTATCGCTTAGAAAGATTTTAGACTTAAAAAGAACTAGTAGAGGCAAACTGTATGAATAATAATTATCAATTGCAATTATTTTAAGTCTAAAATGTTTGAGAAAGCATTACAGTCTCATTTTAATCTCTACTCCGAAGAAAGACCTACATGAATCTCGCTCGAAGCCGGGAAGATGATTTCATTCTAATCTTAGGTTTTTTTGACCTAATTTTTTTACGATCAAATTTGTTTTTTTTTTGCCAGTGAACCTAATAAACCAGTTCAGAACGCGGACATTTAAAATTTGTTGATTCGAAAGTCCTCTCAGAAGTCAGTGGTAAAGGAAGGGGATATGAGAGTCTTAGTTCCATCGTTCGTTGAGTTCTACATCAAAAGAGGGAAACAAATGGAATCGTGTTTTGCATTTAGAGATACGACCGCAGGCAAATAATCCTTGCGTACTTTTTCAAAAATAAATAATTCTAACACTTTTGAACAAAAGGATAAAAAAAAGTGGTTATAGCATGTTTTGGAAAAAAAAATACTTTTAATTAACACTGAAATACTGTTGTCATATACTATTTTGAAGTACAGGAAATAATACTGTTTGCCTGGTACGACACACTGCAGTAGGAGCTTATTTATATAACACTGATATCAGAATTTTCGGCTCTTAATTTTTCGCCAAATAAACGATATGTTAATAACTATTGATTACAGGTTTATAATTTAATAAAATTAAGCGTGTTGGGGTTTATTTTGAAGGTAAAAGACGAAGAACTGAAGGTGGATTTCCAGGAGCGGAAATAATTTTATCTCAGCTGAAAGAAAAACCTAAACAAAAAAGAGTTGGTTTTCTTTCTACTGGACCATGTCCTAGAGGTAAGCAGAAATGTTTTGACAAGAGCAATGCATATCATTTTCAAATTTATCCTGCAAAAAATTCAAAAAGCAGAAACAGAATTGTTTAACATATATATACATATAATTAAATCCCAATGCAAAGTAAATTATCAAATGACGTTAAAAACTGTATTTTAATTCTCAATAATTAATGTCATATTGCTACATATACGTTGCAGAGCAAAAATATACATTTACGTTTTATTCATTCTAAAAGAAATTTTATATTCTATTACAGCTCATGCTCCAATAATGAATAAAGAAGGAAAAACTATAGGAGAAATAACAAGTGGATGCCCATCTCCTTGCTTAAATAAAAATATTTCAATGGGATATATAGAAACATCATCATCGAAAGTTGGAACCCAAGTCACTTTCTTAATCCATAAAAAAGAAGTCTCTGGAACCATTGTAAAAATGCCATTTGTACCAACAAAGTATTACTTAAAGTAATATGTAATATACATGCAAAATTAATTTAGTTTAATAGTTACTTAATTATTTATTCTAAGTATTGAAGTAAAGAAGAATAAGCAAGCATAGTAAGTACTATCAATTAACAATAAAATTTTAAAATATAATTTAAAGTAATATAAAATTTGTTTTAGGAAAGAGAAGTGAATAATCTTAATTTACCTTCCTTCAATGAAAAGTTTTTAGGGAAATATTTGGAAGCAAGGGAGCGAATATGGAGAAACATTTGCGTGATAAAACAGTAATGTTGGGCAATAGATAAAAAGCCTCTTTTTGATAATAAAATGTTGGTTATCAAGTGCAATTAGTTTTCATTTGATGTCTTAAGAACCTTTCATTTTATTTTACGTATTCTGCAAGGTATGAATCCAAACTCGAATGTAGAAAGAAGATTTAAGATGCAAAGTATCATAATTTCAAGTTGAATGTTTCAAGCTGAATAGCATGCTTCTTCAATTGAAGTGTATTTGACAAAAGTAAATTTACGACTCAGATGACACACAAGCATTCATCTTTTTTCCAGTAATCTTAATTCAGTATTTATACATATTTAACACAAAACTGTCACATCTTCTTTCATACTGAATCTCATAAAACTCAGTTATTTGGAATTCATTTGAGTAGGGTTTAACTACTCATTCTAGAAAGAAAGTGGGCACTAGTTGAAAGGAAACATTTTCGGAAGTATTAACAAAGTTATTTTCAAACACACACACATTTATGTGTGTGTATATATATATACACACCAAAAGCTAATTTAAATAAGACGGTAGCTGTAGCTCACCATGTGTTTTGCTCCCAGCACCGTTTACGTTAACCCTATCTCTCTGCGAACATAAGAAAAAAAAAACCGGCTTCGTTATTGAATACGCATTCCTTCTTTGCCTCTCAAAACTTTTCTCTGGTTTCCTTCTTCGCTATGAGAACGCCCTAGCACAATTAGGCTCGAGTGTAACTCGATCCTGTTTGTTTATACTTTGCACTGGATTAAATTTCAGCATCCAGAAAGCTATCATTACTAATAAAGTGCGTCATGTGTGTTACTATGCAATTATATTTTTTACTACCGTGAGGTGCAATGAGTTTAGAGAATGCAGTGTGTTTGAATATAAATTCCGTAAATGTATCTTAATAGCAAGTTCAACTGGAAAAAAAAAAGTTATGATAAATGAATTCTTAAGAAATCGGAGCCTTTCATATTAAAGGTTTATTATTTTATGTGTGCTGTATACTCATGCCATGCAAACGACTACTTCGAAGCCATAAGCCGAAATCTGTTAGAACAAAAAGTAAAACTGTTGGGAGTTTACCAAATATATAGTAAATTCAAGAGAGTGTAACTAAATACAGGGGCATTATTTATATTCCGGTTGAAAAAAAAAATAAAATTTGATTTGAAACTAGACTAGAGAAAAACTGAAATAGAAAAATAAATAAACATATAATTGATTTAATTCACTGCGCAATTTTTTAATGTGGCATATTTTATATCTAATGCACTTCTTTTTAAAAATTTAGCAAAATGCCTTGTAGTGATGATAACTTTGCAGATCTTTTTTTTTTCATTAAAATAAAAAAAAAGGAAAACTATCAATGCGCACAATTAATGATTTAAAGACCTTAATATTTTGATTAAAGGTTTTAATACTTGTTAAACTACTTTCAGAAATCTGTGTATGTGAATTTTTATGCAAACCCTTTCTATACAAATATAATATAGAAACAGAAATGAAAAAAAAAAAAAAAAAAAAAAATGAAAAAAAAAAAAAAAAAAACTCATAGGACAGGAATAAGCAATCTGGTATAGGCTTTATAATATTATTCTACCATCTTATATAATTGCTCAATATAATGTTGTTTTGAAGAATAATATATTGAATAGTGATTTGCCGTTATCTTATGAGATTTAGTAGCTAGAGTTGTATGCTTGTATTTTAGAAGATGAATGTTAACTATTGCAAATCTCAGTGCTGTTAAATTTAAATAAGGAATTTCAAAACCTTGGAAGCATTTCACAGAATTTATGATCAACTCTTCCCAAACACACCATGCTATTTGAATGTATGGCAATATACACAAGAATTATCTAAGTAGAGGTATGTCTTCGTGGAGTACTTTTGAACGGAAACTGGCTCGTATTCACGTTACGCATGGGAAATCCACGAAAGAAAAACCATGCAACCAGCTAGGGAGAGAGCCTGTGTCAGACTCTTAATATTCAGCAGTCTTAACCATTCGGCAACTGGTGACGCTTCTTCCCACGCAAAAATCACGTATATGCTAGTAAAACCAATTTCCCCCTTTATGCAACAAAATGTCATAAGAAGGGGGCATCGTTTAAAACGTTTATCCTCCTTTGCTCTGTTTAGGCCCACCAGCGGCCGAGCGGTAAAGACGCTGAACACTGGTAGTTCGGTTCGAGGTTCGAATCCCGCGAACGGGCTGGCTGCATGGGCGTTTTCGTGGTTTTCCCCATGTGTAACGTGTATACGAGCCAGTTTGCCTTAGAAAGTCCTCCACGAAGGCATCCCTCCCTTTAGGCAGATAGCCCTCGTGTGCTTTGCCATAATTGAATAACCTAACCTAACCTAACCGTTGCTCTGTTTAAGCTAAGCAGTGGTTTCGAAATATTTTCTACCGGCTTTACTAGAAAAGAAAGAAAGCTCAATTTTTTTCTCCCTTTCACAGAAAGTTACAGATTGCTCGTCTTTTAGTCAATGAATGATCAATACGAAAACTTAATTTTTGCTGTTCATGTGAGTTAATTGTTCCCTTTTGCATGATAACATTTAAGGCCCTCTATGGTTGGCTATTTTACATCAGGTGATAAAACGATAAAAATTTCAAGAATGAATTTTTCTTCCCTAATATTTTCATGTGTAAACCCAGCTTCAGAAAGGTAATTTTAAGTTGTTTTATTTAACTTGAGTTCTACGTTTGTTCCCATCAAATTATGAAATTAATTTTGACCTCCTTCTACCGATTCAATTTTCTTCAAATTTTTCATATATATGTAATTGCGATGACAATACTATATTCCCAAAGAATTTTTTCAAAATTTGATATGCGTATTTTTTATTTAGCGTTGAAATTTTCTTACATATCCTTCTCTAAGTATGAAACATTTCAACTAAGAATTTCGAGCTTTGCAGCGTCAGATACATAAAAAAAAATAACATTCTAAATGAATATCTTTTTAAGTGTCTAAAGCATTTAAAAAAAACCCGGCAGTATTTAAAAAATCCTTCGATTTTTTAGATATCGTACGGTTGCTGAAAACGGTGGACTTTTAAATAAAAAATAATAATCTTTCATTATTGGCAGCCCCATAATTTTACAGTTAAAAAATGAAATTGATCGTTGGGATTATTAATAAAATCATGACATGAGCTTGGATTTCTAAGCCAAATAAATTTAAATAAATGCATATTTCGTTGTTACATTGATTATATGGAAAAGTTTCCTACTTTCAGAGGCGTGTATTTTATTATTGAATACTGATGAATCAATAACATTGTATTAAAACGTATTATTGTTTGATAGTTAAGGTTAGAAAATTAAATATGGGACTAAGCAAGAGAAAAACAACGTTCAAGGCTGCCTAATCTACACCATTCATTGAGTTTAAATCCATGAAACCAAAAATTAATATTTTTTATATTTTTAACATTGCCTTTTATATGAATAGCATCTTTGATGATTTATAATCTTATTAAACGCTGCAAGTAAATTTTTTCATCTGAGATTATTACTTAGTGAAAATAAATCGACAAAATTACGGTGTGGAAAAGTAACTTGTATTATTTAGCGAAAAAATGCAAACATTAGAAATGTTAGCTTATTAATCATCACCTGCGTTGTGACCAATCACGTCGACAGATTCCCCCCCCCCCATGCATTCCCTTTGCAATACGGTTTCTTTAAATTCTTCCTGATAATAAAGGAAGCTGGTTGCAAGAAGTATTTGGGGTTTTCTTCACGCGGAATGAAAATAAGGGTCACATTCGTTTAGAAAACTTTGTATGTAGACACTCCTCTTTAAAAGCAAGTAACTTCATTAATTTTTGCTTGAATAAAGCACAACGAGGTTTTACCCATGGTAATGGAGTTATCTGTAATTGTTGTTTAATGGTCTGGGCCCTAGAATTTTATTATAGGGATAAAATAACATTGGAATTATGTGGGTTGCTACATTTCATGAATTGCCACCCAGAAGGTATAGTGGTTAGGGAAGCCAACTGCGATGCGAATGGGCTCGGGTTCGAATCTCGGAGAAGGCATGGTTGTAAGTGTCCGTTCTTTCATAGGAAGCAAAGGTGGCCCACATATTAGGCGCAACCATAATAAAGTGACCATGCTGCCTGGCCCTAGTAGAGACCAAGCCAAAGTCGGTTGAGAGGCCGCTATTTGTAAATAAAAAATCATGAATCGTGAAATAAATTATATGTGGTACATTTCTTAAAAACGAATTTTTATTTAAAAAAGTGTTGAAAATGGAAGATATAACCAGTAAATCTTTCATACACAGAGTAAATTTGAATGCAGAATGCAAGGAATTAATATTTTACATTGGAGTGACAAAGTGAGTTTAATAAATTTAGGATGAGGAGAAATTAGTAAAAAAAGAAGGGACCTTAAAATGCAATTAGAAATACTATACCAAGTTTAACTGACGTTGTGCAGTCGATTATTGAAAAGCACGTGGTTGCTGTCTGCCTGAAGGAGGAAGGTGACTTCGTACAAGATTTTCTGTAGGAACTCGTCGGTATTCATATTACACGCACGTAAAGTTACGACAAAACTTGCGCAGCCAGTGCTTCATCGGGATTCGAATTTCGATCAAGGAATTAAGTTTAAAATATAAGGGTCAGTTAAAATATTAGATTCCCATGAATGAAACAGCGTATGAAACATATATGAAAATTCTTTTCTTTTTATGAATGTATACTACTCAAACTTATTTTCTGCATAACAACCAAATTTCCTCAAACAATTATCGCAATGTGCGGTTCTCCGTATCTTGTTCACAGATTACTCATCGAGCTTATCTTTCTCCAATCTTACGACACAGTTTTAACTGCCTCGGAGCGGTATTTCATCTTTGCAAGTTCTTTTATAAGTCTGGACGTGCAGCAGGTGGAAATCGTATGACTATCTTTTCCTTTCTACTGAGAGTGATAAGCCCAAAACTTGTCTCCGGTGCGGATTTTGGCCAACTACTCATTTTATGTTTTCACACAATGATATAAAAATGGAACAGTTTGGAAGCATCTTTCTTCTGTTGATCTGTCATTATATGAAGCCTCCATCAAACACAAAGTTGGCGAAAACAGACACTCTACTACAATGGCATGCACATTTCCACTCGAAATACCCAGTTCAGCAGCGATCTTTCTCTACCGTGATTCCCCTATTTTATAGAATCATTTCAATACCACGATAAAAATTCGGTTAATATGCCTGCAGTAGCAACTGCTGATCCTATAGTTCAGGAAGAAGTGATCATTTGTTAACAACAAAGAACAGAAGAAGTTACTTGAACAAAATAGTGTCAATTTGAAAGTCCATGCCTCGGTTTGTTATTCCACACAAACATATGACACGTAGAATATTATTAAGGCATTTATCTAAGACACAAGTTTTTTTAATATCCTCATCTTATGCTTAAGTTTTAGCTACTGAGAAATGCATTTATCATGTTCCAGAAATTTTTGTTGTCAGCAAAACGCTCTACCAAATCCACAAAAACGTCCGATCGCATCTCGTCGCTTTCACATAATATCTGTTTCTTAACTTACAGTGGGAAATTTGGAGGTAACCAACCTACTGGCCCGAACGTTCTCCAGCTGTTACCTCCTTCTCACAAAGTTATGAGAAATTTTTGGGTAGATGGCGCTTTGCTGACAATAGAGCTAATGAAAATTGATTTTTCAACACGTAGGTACAATAGCTGCCTCAGTGCCGTCGGTGCTTCTGAGGAGTAATAACCCTAGATATGCACTTTTAAAACAGAAAAAGTTTTGCTCAATAGCTTTCTTTTATCCTTCCTCTATTTTCAAAAAAGTATTACTTACTGGACATGGTATGTCTATTTCTGATACCTTCTTTACGTGCAGGTGAAAAATCTAGAAAAGCTATAGAAATGATGAAATATTTATGCCAAGTAATTTTGCACATTCAAGTCAAGTTAGAAGTAATTATTACAAAGGTCCGCTTGGTTTCTAATTCAGATTCAAAAGTTGAGAAAAGGGTAATATCTGGTTGTATGAAGATTTATTTTCAGGGAGCAAAATAAAAGTTCAAATTGTGCGGAAATTTTACATTTCATAGATCCGATTGTTTGCTGACTAAAATGTATTTAATTTTTTTTTTCTAATTTTTTACATTACTTGTAAGTGTTTGTGAAATAAATAACTTGAACAGGTATAGAAATCTATTTATTATCAATCTTTAAAAAATGCTTATGAAAACTACATTGAGAAACTAAAATATAACTAAATATGACATCTGACCACGTCTGGGACTTGAGGTATTTGTTCTCTTTCTGGCATTCCACGAATGTTCACATTAATAAATTATTACAAATAAAGCATATGTAAGCTCCTTATTAATATAAATGATTATATATAAAAAGATGAAGTCTCAAATTTATTTTCTTTCATTTAGACCAAAAAAATAAATGTTTTCTCTGTTCTTAAAGGAATCGTCAGTCTTCTTGACTTCCATCCTGAGGTGTTGTCCCTAGATCAATGCCTTTTATTTCAAGATATTTGTTCACCATGCTTTTCCAGTTAATAACTGAGCTAATAGGCCGCAAATCACCATGACTTCCTTCTACGCTTTGCCGAAAATCTGAAAATAATCAATATGTGTAAAATTCTTTCTTCTTCAGACAACCATTAACTTATAACTTTAGCTATTTTTGCTATTACGATCCAACTATTTACATATTCTTCCTATAACCAGTCTTTTTTGTGCGAATATATATATATGTCACAGCAAAATGATGTTAAAACATAAAAAAGCAAATTAAAATAATATTAAAAAGAATTGAAAAAGTACTCGTAAATGGATATTCTTAAAAAAGAGAAAATTTAATATAAATGCCCTGATACAACTTAAAATTCAAGAAAACGTGGAAAACATTTTATTATATATGAAATGAGTATTAAAATGAGCTGACGTACAGAATTAAAGTATAATTATTAAAATCAAAGCTTCACTTTTGTTACGGGGTGACATTCTTTACAAAATGAATAACGCTACCGAATTGCAGTTAATCGCTAATGCCAAATTATGCGCGAATTAAAAACAAAAATTACATCACCTCCGATTTTGAAGGTACACTCAAGAACATTGAAAATAGCGCACCAAGAAGGGAGCATCGGCTTGAAATGAGATTTAATTCACATAATGATACATATGAGAAATTAACTTGACTCAAAATCAAGACAATTAAACAAATACAGTGTGCACAATTAGACAAGTACAGTGCAATTTCAGTAGTGCGTCGAACCGAATCCTGCTTTAATACATACCGCAGCATGGTCTGACATTGAGTTGATTAGACATCTGATGTTGTCCTGCTGCAGATTGGTCCATAAACCTTGACCAGCCACCTCCAAATCATGTACAGAGCAAAATGAAAGCATGCGGAGTTTCCGAGGGCTCCACACATGCTCTGTAGCGGACAAGTTCAGGAAACGGACCGGCCATAGAAAAGTCTGAACGTGAGGTAAGAAGTTTTGAGCAAATCGCGCTATATGCGGGCGAGCTTTATTTTGCTGGAAAACTGCATCTGGAAGACCCTTTAGGAATGGTCCAAGTGGAATCGAAGAATGTCATCAATATAAGGCTGGTCCGATAAAGTACCACATTTAGAGTCGACTTGTTATCATAAGTTTTGCCCCTCCAGACCATTACGCCTGCGGTGCAAGCAGAGTGTCTCGTGATAACTTCGATGGAATTGCACTGTTCATCAGGGCGTGTCCACACTCGTACGCGGTTATCATCTATCCCCAAAACGAACTGGGCTTCCTCACTAAACACCACATTTTGTCAATCTGTGACATTTCACATTACTCTGACTTAACACCACTATAGACGGAATCGCCGACGTTTCGGAGTTAAAGGTAGTACACGAATAG
This sequence comes from Stegodyphus mimosarum, assembly GCA_000611955.2. Taxonomy (NCBI): domain Eukaryota; kingdom Metazoa; phylum Arthropoda; class Arachnida; order Araneae; family Eresidae; genus Stegodyphus; species Stegodyphus mimosarum. The sequence continues at coordinate 186,273 of KK122525.1, forward strand.
GGCGTTTGGATTGCAGATTCGGTTCCGAAAGGCGTCTGGAAACGGTTTGCAGAACAATTGCACCCCTATCCTAATTGTATCGTGGAACGAACGGGATCGACGAGCGCTTGCCGCTTGACCCTTCAATCCTCTCTTCTCGTTGTCTTCCTGGTCGCTCTGGACACAGTTCTTCGAGCGTGGGTATCATCTTGTGTCTACTGCTCCTAACATGTTCTGACGGCACACTTCGAAGGATCAAAGTGACGAGCAACACGGTGTGTCAACCAGTCTGCGGTTTTCATGCCGATGATCAGGCCCCTCTCAAACTTGCTTAACTGTGATAAATGTCTTCTCACAAGTGTACCTGGCATTCTGCTCTTAATAAAGCCCTCTTACAGTCGCAATGTGATATTCTCGTTTATGAATCTTTTTCTATAATCTTGTTTATATAGGGTCCGCTTGCTGATTGCAGCGCCACTTCAGGGTGTTTTGTAGTCATGGACACTGGCACCAAACTTGAATAATTTGCATATCGGATCTCACTGTATTTATTTGCAAAGTTTTGCAATTGTATGTTTCTTTCTTTCTGGTGCGCTATATTCAGTATTTCTGAGTGTATAATTATTTAATAGAAAATGGGATCGCCTCCAGTGAAAATGCACATTCCCAACGTCTTTCCGTACGATTAATTATGGCGTCAGTTTAGCTTTGACAGCAAACGCCATTCTTCGAATAGGAAAACTCTAGATTTCTGCACACTCTATGAAGAGAGCGGTCTCCCCCTCTCATCTCGCCGACATAGGACATCTGAGATATTCTCAATAAGATTGAGGTCAAGCATATATAGCAGCCAACCATTTCAACAATATCCTCAGTTTGAAGTCACTTAACGACTATAGGAGCTCGATGAAGTATAACAATGACCTAGACACGGAGAAGAAATCTAGGCTCACAGCATACCTAAAAAACTATACTAGGGTACCCAGAATCTTTCTACGCAGCTTTGCCCGATTACAAAATCTCTGTCAGAGATAATGGAGTTCGGTGCAGTCATTTTTCATGTTTGCTTCTACACCTTGAAACGATGTCTTTCAAGCATACATAATGTAAGATCTAGTATTCTAGTTTTTTTCCAAATAAAATTATGTTTAAAAATTGTTATTTCATTGGACGAGGGCTTTCTGAGCACTCAGGCCCAACCATTTTGGCTGCAATGCTAATGATAATGCCATCACCTTATGCGCTTTTCTCTGGAAGATGTAGTATTAATGCAACGTAGTAGGTTTTCTTGTACAAAGATTACATTTGGAAAGACTTTCATAATCAGCTAGTCTGCTTATTCCGACATGAATGGCTTGTGAATGGGCCAAGCTAACTATCGATATTTGCGTAACAATTTCTTCGTACCATTTGAAAATTTCCTTCTTTGGACATGTGCAGCTGTGTTTAGCTCGCCCTTGTCTATCGACCACTTCTCACTTCTGGCTTTCACATAAACAATGTCCTCTGGATATGATTAACAATATCTGACTATTTTCACACTTAAAATTCTAAGTTTGAAAATTGTCAGACAACGTTTGACCAAGATATGTGCTCTACGTCCAACATACATTCTTTTATGATTTGCTAACATTTTCTATTTGCCCTTTCTGTGAGCAAATACTGATGCAGAATTAAATTTTAGTGTTAAATAGCTCATAATTATCATAAAAAATTACACTCAGATGTATTTTAATCCATGTTTGTACAATTAACATAACTTTATAAATACGCTTTAATTTTGAATACCAGTTACGATTTGGATAACAGGATCTTGTACAGAAGTTTAGAGCGACAGTAATGTTCTTGTTAAGACTCAGATTGTAGCTTTAATTACCATAAAAGCAAAGATAGAAATATAAAATATATTTGAAAATATTAGCAGCTACATTAGCTCTTTAAATGTTTCATCCTAAAATATCATTAATATAGTTTAGGGATTGCGTTAGGTATTTTGATTATCTAGTCAATTAAAGTTCCATCTCTAACTATTGGAAAACGAACTTTGATTCAGTCTGCACTAAGCCACAGTATTATTTCTTTTTTAATTCTCTAAGATTAGAATCAATATCAGCTAAGTCAAATTATTTAAAATTGCTTTAAGATTAGACAAATTTAAATTTCAGATACCTCGAACGATGTTTAGCAACAAGTAGTGCTGACAATAGAAAGTCTATAGCTTAGCTTAGTCTATGTTTTCGCGGCTCGTAATATTACGTTATGCTAACAAGGCATTTAAAATCTATTCGGTCTGGTAAGTGTGACCATTTCGTGCGAGATGAGATCTTTAATTTGCCAAATAGGCGGCGAGACAAATTGCTATTTTTCATCTGTGTCCATTCGACGGGACAACTTTGAAATTAAAATTTTACATTATTCATTAAACGAAGCGAATTAAAAGCAACATTCTTACTTATATATTTTATTTTTTAACAACATCTTATATACGTATATATGTATATAGCTTATAAGTGTATCCAATCCTTAATATTCTTATTATACTTAATTGGTTATGTATACAAACATTTGACGTTTATTATAATTAATGAAAGAAATATGTAATGTTATATTTTTCATAATTTGAAATAAAATAATTCATTTTTTCTTTGACTAATAACGAGTTATTTTCGTATTTCAGAGCCACATTTAAAAAAATAAGAATATATTCCATGCGTTTAATTTTGAAGGGGAATTTTTAAGTATCGTTTCTGTAAACCCATCTATTAAGCCCATCCCATTTCTATAAAGTCATTGGCTTACTCACCAACTGGAGATACTTGAATTGGTCTTTTTCTCATTTTCCTATTAAACCAGGTTCTTGCCGCTCTGTGACCAAACAACCAAAGAATATTTGTCCCTTTCTCCAGTTTTGGTTCACTTCTACCTGCTCTGTTAGCAGCTAAGAAAAAAACCATAATACAATTAAAAATAACAAAGATAGTAGTGCAATTAAAACACTCTAAAAAGAAGGCACAAAAATTGACTCTGGAATAACTGAAATTAAATTAGTAGTGATAAATTATGATATAGATCACTGATAAAGTTAGAAGCACAAAGTTGCTCTTAGTTACTAACATGTGACTACAGTTTTAGTGCAGTTTTAAAGATCTATGTGAATATTTGGATTAAATGTTTATAAATTCCCTTTATTTATTTATTTATTTTTTGTTAATTCTAATTCCAACTCATCGTGTTCCCCAAAATATACCTCAAGGTTTGCACAATTAAATTATAGGACTAAATAAATAAACAAATGTACAATAGCACTGAAAAGGGGGAAAGAAAATTTAAAAAAATAAAGAAAAGAAAAAATTACAAAGTAATAAAGTAAGAAATAAAAAACTCAACAATCTGGATTGAGAATGAAATTCCGAAAAGCAAAAATTGTCTCTTTGGTCCGTAAAAGTTCAGAAAAAATCTGGTGGTCAAGATATAGACAAGAGCTTTAAAGTTGCCTGAAGTATCATTCTGTGCTGGACATGATAAACACATTCAAGAAGAATGTGAGTAACATCTTTATCACAGCTACTGAAGCTGCACAAAGCACACGAGCAAGTCCAAATCGCTTTAAATTAAAATTGCCATGTCCTGACAAAAATGAGTTAGCTTAAAATCTGTTGAAAATTGTTCAAGAAAAACTGAAGGGAAAATCTCTTTTGGTCCATTGTGCTTTCGGTGCCTTAAGATATTCTTTGTTCCGGAATACAGGTAGCATCATTTCTATCAAAGCTCTTCAAGTGAGAAACTGGAACTTGGAGATTTAAATCAATGTGAAGTTTAGTGGCTAGTTTTGCTAGAGAATCAGCCCACTCATTCCGAAATTTCCACAGTGTCCACGAGCATAAGCAAAATGAATGTGATATTAAGATCTTGCAAGATCATAATAATAATCTGAATTGCAACAGCAAGTTTCTCTGAAACACTAATTTTCTGCAGTAATTGTAGCGAAGATAGAGAATGAATAAATATTAAAATGCATATTTATCTTAATTCACTACAAGAATTTTGAACTCATTTGACATCAAGGTTTAAGCAAAGAAACTCAGCCTGAAGAACCGAGCTTTAATCGCTAATTCTGTACCATTTCTATTTAAAGTCTCATTTTCGTTTATCTTCATAAACAACAAAAGCAAGGTCAACCTTATTATTCATCTTACTACCTCCAGTAAAACAAATTAATTGATACTCTTTATGACTAGCATCGAAATGGACAACAACTGGTACAGGGTTCATATTAAAAGGATGCAGCAAAAAAGAAACTGGAAGATTGCCATCAAGAAAATTTGATGAGGAGTGTCTCAGATGCTCTCCTTCATCGCAATATTACTTAAAATTTTAATATCAATGGGTGGAATACCAGCGATAATAAAAAAAAATCCTGGCAGCTAATGGATCTGTAACCATGGGTAATTATTAAATCAAATCTCCTTTGAATTTGCTTAGAATCTTGCAGTTTACTTTCTTCAGTAAAGATCTGCCCTAAATCCTTGATGCAAAGGAAATAACCGACAGTATTTCTTGTCTATAGATCAATTTAAGAACATATCTTTGACGCCATAAGTGATTTTAGAAATTTGAAGTGAACCTGATAAATACCTTTTCGCATTTGCCTGCAAGATGGAAAATATTATGCTTCCACTGAAATTTGCTATCCAAGATGAATCCTAAATACTTTATTTGAGTAACTTCTTCCATAGGAAAATTCCCACGTGAAAATCTTATTCTGCAATCACCATTTTTTTAGATACCATCATAACTTTGTGCGGGTTAAATTTCAGTTTATAAAGTTTACACCGCTGAAAATCTTGAGACAAAGAACAAGCACCAATGAAACTTTTGAATTGAAAAATTAAAAGCGTATCATTCGCACAAGCAATTTTAAAACAGTTTTGAAAAGCAAATAATTCACATGAAAGGTTATTAAGTATAAGATTCCACAAAAATAAATTCCAGAAACTAATCCTTGAAGACAGCTCTTTTCCAGAATATATGCTTTCATAATACACTCATGCCCATAAATTAAGGATAATGCCAACTCCTGCAAATGAAGGCTCAGAAACAAAACAAACGTGACTTATTCATAAAGCCCATTTATTAAACAAAAGATAAAGAACAAAAAGATGGTGTATGTATAACACCACTCATAAAAACTACGATTTTAGTTCCCGGGAGGAATTACAAAAATGACACTACATGGTTATGATGATAAACATTGCACAAATACATTGTATGTCTCCCAGACGATGGGATGCAGGCCGTAGAACGCCTAGGGATGCTGAGTATCAAATTATCTAGCTGATCTTAGGGAAGATTACTCCATTCAGCAAGCAATGCTCTCTGAAGTTCCTGTAAACGTGTAGGAGGTGCTTGACGGGCTGTAATTCGTGGGCCAAGCATGTCCCACACGTACTGTATCGGACTCAAGTTATGTGAGATGCTGGCCATTCCATACGGGTGATATACTCAGATTGAAGGCATTGCTTTACAATGTTTGCAAGGTGAGGATGGGCGTTGTCATCCATAAGCACAAGTTCTGCGCCCATGGCACCCCTAAACAAACCTACATATTGTTCCAGAATGATGTCCTGATAAATTTGGTCTGTCGTGGTTCCGATCTAAACATGCGAATCTGTTCCGGAGCCCAGTATAACTCCACCCCAAACGAGCAATCCTGTACCACAGTAATGGTGTCGTTCAATGATGTTGTCTTGGTGGTAGAGGGTACCTGGTGTTCATCATATGAAAGTCTGACGTGAGTCAAACTGCAAGCTAAACCTAGACTCGTCGGAAAACATCAAACAAGTCCACTGTGACGATGCCCACATTGCATGTTCTCTACTCCAGGTGAGGCCGGTGAGTTGCCGTGAGCGGAACCCGAGAGGCCTGCGAGCATATAGACCAATCTGTCCCAAACATCTGTACACCGTTTGCCTTGAAACTGTCGTACCCGGGGCGGAAGATAACTGACGAGACAAGGCTGAATGATGTGCTCCGTCTTCTTCTTTTGTCTGTTAACTGCCAAATACCGATCGTCATTCGGCGTTTTAACTCGGAGGTGACCTGTACGTTAACATCTGCTGACATTTTCATCACTTTGGAATCGTTGTCAAAGCCTAGAGATGACACTTTGGGCTATTTCAAATTCCTCGGATATTTCCATCTGAGTACGCCCACATTCCAAGCGGCCGATAATTCTACCAAGTAAAAATCATCCACAAGCGTCCTTTGTGTCATAAATATTCGGTCGTGGTACTGCGTGGCTTACAGAACGCTTGTGAACAATTTTACGTCGTTGCTAACTTTCTTTATATACACTTTTCTTACACTTTACCGATAGTCGTCATTGTGACGTACTATCAGCGATATCTGATGGGTTCCTATAGTTTGCATATTATTCCTGAAGATATGTACGATAATTCTACAGATGAAATTTGTACTCGATTATTGTGTGATTCTGGATTATTCTTAATTTTTGGTCATGAATGTGTTACGTGGAGAAAGTCCTACAGTGCGAGTACGCAAAAATTTCTTGGTCAGGTAGAAGATGTTTCTAAGTACATTAACGGGTTTCAATAAATCTATGATTACTGGCTATCGAGTATTATCAAAAGCCCCTTTTATATCTAGAAATATCAATATCGTGACGTAGTTTTTCCGTTTACCTTGCTTTACTATTTTATATAAGCTAAGAAGCGCCTCTTCGGCTGAACACTGAGGCGTAAAGCCATATTGATTTTCAACTAAAATATTTCTACTTCTTAAGTGCCAGTTCAGTGTGTTTACACAAAGTTTTCGATACATATACTCAAGCATCGCAGAAGGCTGATACGTCTGATATATTCAATATTAGACCGTTTAACTTCAATATTTTTAGGAATATTTTCACAGATCCTTCCACACTGCTGGAAAATATTTCTGATCTGGACAGGCATTCAATAACTTATATAAGGTAGTCCGATAAACATCATGAAGATTTCGAATCATTTCACTTGTGATTCTGTCTTCGGGAGTTTTATCTAATTTTAAATTCTTTATAACGCCATTAACATCAGCTATGGAAAATGAAAAGGTCATCAACTGGCATCATAAGAAGAAGTCATTTCAGAGCGAACGTTTTATGAAATTCCTCATCGCGATTTAAACTTTCAAGAGGAAATGTAGCCTCAAAATTCTCATCCATTGTAACCTCAAAAGATGAAAAAACTGGCGGGACGACAGTTCAATTCTTGAAATTTCAATCCTTTTAGAGAAATTCTTCCAGACATTTTGCCTCGTGATGTTAGCGAGAAAAAGTTTTCAAGAGTTAAGTTTACTTTCGTCTAACTTAGACGTATATTTTAGCCTTGTTTCCAAATAAATGTTCTTGCAAATAGCTTTCAAAATTACGTTTTTGGTTCTTTGATATCTTCTTCTAGCTGCATTTGATTGTTTGCATATACAAGCTGTTTCGATTGACCATCATTATTTATTATGCAAACGATATTTTTTCAGTGAGATAGAGTGCAGCAGTTATGCAGCTTACAAATAATGTTATCTAACATCTCTGGGGAAGTACAATTTTGAAAACAATTAAGTAATACTTCTTTTAACTATCCATATCTTTTAAACCGTCTTTCCTCCAACATTCTTAATAGTAAAGAATTAATCTCTAGTTTATTTTCTTGCCCTCAAAAAACAAACACATATTATATAAGCAGTTCTACTGATATCAGTTTCATTCGAAGTGTTTTAAATTAAAACTTCACACTTTATTTCAACGCTTCAAGCTGCTTTATTTGAAAATGAAATTGGAAGATTTCGCAATCGAGATATTTGTTTAATATATTGAGCTAAATTAAATTACGAATTCAAGAAAATATTGTTTGCTTTTCTTTGCTTAAAGCAATGCTTTTGTGGAATCAGGTTTTATGGATTCCCCTTCTTGCTCAAAATGTATTAAAAATCTCATTTTGATCAAGTATGGGACGAAGTTTTTTTAAATCTGAAACATTCTTGGTAATTTTATCGCTGAAGGTAAAGAATACCAGGAAAGTTGAAAACAAATGTGTTCAATAATTCTTGAAAACATTGTTGTTTCCTTAGGCTTTATTTTATGAACCTATTCTTATGCTTAACACTATGTTTCAAGTATTAGTCCGTGTAGTACAATTTAAATACTGAAATTCATTGAGAAATTTATGGAAAAAGTGTATTGTATTGACATAAGATTATTTGAATAGGAAGTTACTGTACAGGCAAATTAGATACCAGAAAAAACGAAAGCTTATATACATGAGGAAAGAACTAAAATGAGTATTCTTTTAGACTGAAAATGTTTATGTTTTAAAATTAATATGTAAATAATTCACGGTTGTAACACATGTATAAGTGTAAGTGTTTTAGATGTCTGGAAAACGCATTGACCAGTTTAGGTGATGTTAAATCTAGCTTATTTGAGTCACTTATATTTCAGTATTATTTTTTACTGAAGATATGCAGATTGATTAATATTAGCCGAAAGCACTTCTTATTAATAAAACGCGGTAGTCAGACTAGAAATAGAAATTTTTATGTATCTCTAGAGCCCTGTAGGACGATGACATTTCTTCGGAAAGAAATGTACTTAAATGCTATGCTTTATAGGTATACCTTGAAAAATGGGAAGTCATAAATTTCAGAAACTATATTTCCAAATTTCAGTCCAGTAGCTAGTAATGTTTCAAAATTTGGAATACTTCAGTATATGTAATGAAAGAACCATTTTATTGCATTCGTGAGCTTCAAAGAACGCTTGAGCAAAAAACAACCAGCATTTTAACCCGCGAGAACACGCACCCATTTTCAAACACGAGAACTCGCGCCGGGTATCTCATACCCTAGTTCATTTCTGCTATTTAAATATCTATTAATACTGCTTATAAGCAAACTTTATGTAATTATATATTACAAAATAATAAATTAAAGAATTTTAGTGAATTTAATAACATACACAGTCCAGTCACATTAATGTGACCATCTGTCAAAAGCCAGAATAACCACCTTTCGCAGAGCGGACTGCTGCGAGACGTGCAGGAAGAGAGTCACATAAGTCCCTGAAGGTGTTCTCTGGGATGTTGAGCCATGCCGACTCCAATCCCGTGGCCAGCTGCGCTAGATTACGCGGTTGAGGATCCATGGCGCGAACAACTCGATCGAGATGGTCCCACAGATGCTCGATTGGGTTTAAGTCAGGTGAGTTTGCTGGCCAGGGGAGGACGGTAAACTCATCCTGGTGCTTTTCGAACCACGCACGTACACTGGCAGCTGTATGGCACCTCCCATTGTCCTGCTGGAAGATGCCATCATCCTGAGGAAAAACAATGCGCATGTAGGG
>KK122525.1:197110-243931 GCA_000611955.2 Stegodyphus mimosarum
CAGCATAAATCTCCATATTCCAGGTATAAAATACTCTAGAATCTACTAGTGCAAATATCTTGATGTCATACTTAGAAGGCTTTTTGGGCATATACTGCCTGAATCTGCACCGCCCCCGAAAAGGTTCGAGTTTTTCATCAATTGTGACGAACTTACGCGAGGACTCGCACGGGTATGGCATACCCTCGACACCTGTTTCTCAAAATCTATTTTTAGAGCAGAACTAGTTTTTGCCCTGCTGAAAGAATGTAACCTTAAATACAGCTACACGAAATTCTGGCCTAATTCGATAAGAAGAAAGTAATAAAACCATTGAATGAAAATCGGTCGGGCATGTCATACCCGGTGCGAGTTCTCGCGGGTTAAATATTTTGCAGCAATTATTCTCTTTGTTCCTAGAAAAGAAAACTCTGCATTTTAAATCTTAGGTAAAAAAAATAAGAATCGAAATATTTTAGAGCTTGTGACTTCAAGTAAAACCGATCCAAGTTTACTAAAATTCCATGCCTTAACTACAAAAATATTACTTACAGAACTGAAGTGACCTTAGTACGGATGAGCTTTCGTACTTGCGTTCGAGGCCACTTCTAATAAAGCACTAAAGATCAACTGGAGTAAAAACTTCGATATCGTTAAATTTTCCTTTATAGGAATGGTTCTAAAGCTTTTTGAAAGGATGAGAAAATTACGTTCCTCAAAATGAATGCATGATAGCAGTGGTAATTCCATGGGGTCTATCGCTTTCACCGAAAATATGATCTTTTAATTTATATTTTACTTATTTTGTGCGGGTTTCTAAATTCGTGCATTAGAACGATTTTCTTAACAGTGCGTACTATTTAAATTATCAGCTTAGTACAGCTTCTCAAGATTCATCCCACAGATGTGTGAAAATAAGTAGAATTTTGATTTTAAACCCCTTTTTTATCTCCTTCAGTGATTACGAAAATAATAATTCTTCGGCCTACTAGAAATTTTGTCTAATCATAGTGAACCAGTTCTAAAAGTATGGAATGGGAATCTTGGATAATTCTACAAAGCTTATGATAGATAGAACAGTAATAACTTTTTACATGAGTATTTGGAGTTTGCTCTGGTAATTTCACGAAAAGTTTTCCAATCGATTATATTTACATCAGGGATTCCCATCCTTTACTTGTGTCGATCCCTTTTAAAAGAATGGTGTTCTTCATCGACCTCCCCTATATTTTCCCCCCTTATACAACATAATCATAACAAAAATAATTGAACCTAAATAATTTAAGATAACAACTGCACAAAGAATGTGAACAAAAATGTTGGAAAAAAATGGTTTTACTAGATTCCTGTTTTATTATTTTTTTGTATCAGCAAATCTTAGATTCTAATTGCATAAAAATTCAAGTTTAATTAATTCAATTGCCGCGCTTGACGTATTGATAGAATGTTTTTAATATTTCGCATAAAATTGCTTAATTGAATTCTCAAATCAGGTCATTAAAAAAATATTCAATCTGTTTCTTGTATTTCATAGTAAATTACTGACTTGACTAAAGCCTGCTCCCGTCTGGTAAGAGGAGACAAATATCAATATTGTTGTTCGGTAACATATTTTATGTTGGGATATTTCTCTTGAATGACCTTCAAATTCCAAAACTTAATGCACCCCTGCATATTCGGCTATAGACCCCAGTTGACCCCTTGTTCATCAATGACCCGCTTTAAAATTCCATCGACCTCTAGGGTGTCAATACCGACCTTGCCAGAAACATCTGTTTGTATTAGCATTTTGGGGACTGTGTACTACAATATGTACAATAACATGAATAAATATAAAGAATAAATAAAAATTGTATTATATTTTTTAAAATGATGTTTACATTTACAAATCAATAAAATTATCAAAATGTATTTAACACCTTAGTTTCAGACCAAAATTATCCATTTAATTGACTATACAGTACTATAAATTTTTCATTTACTATACAGTACTATAAAATTTCTTCATTAATTTGCATTGTTTAAAAAAATCGGTCGTTATCGAAATTGTTTGTCGGTAATGACGAGCTACGGAAGATATCTTTGCATAACTTCGAGAAATGACTTTTTCTAGTATTCCAATAGCCCGGCAGAACTTATATTAATCCAAAGTTCATTCTTCTAGTTTGGATTTTGGAACAGGATTATTTTACATTACATGTTTGCGAACAGTAGCATAAAAATTTCAAAAGTAATCTAACAATTATAATAGAAATTTAAAAAATATAGAAACAATCCGAAATTTGCAAATTTAGCGGAAAAATTATAAATTTCTTAAATCTGAGAGAAAAATCCTTTTAAATTCATGTTTAAAATCACTAAAGTTCACGTCACGATAAAGTCACTATCCTACTTATGACATGTCATTAAATATAGTGACGCGTATTCTGACGTCTATAAAATCTGTATCTCCTTCAGATGATTTTCATCATCTGAAGGAGATAAAAGTACCACTTGAAAAAATATTTTAAATAATTAATTTTTTAAATGATACTGTTATGTATTACTTATTTCAGTTGTGATTTAAGTTGTTTTAAAGGTAATGATTTAACTTTTGCTTCAGACTTAAAGTTTAATTTGTTTTAATTTTTGTAGTTGAACTTAAGTTCTTTGGTTTGTTTAAAAGTAATTGTAGTCATTTAATTTGTTCTCTTGACAGTTTTGGTTAACGCTGATTTTAAGTTGCTTGTGTAATTAATTTTTTTTCTTAACTTTGGTTGTTAATGTTAATCACTTGTTAAGTTGATCCTTAAGGTCAATCTTTTAAAGTTTGTTTACCCAAGTTGGTGTTTAAAGTTAATTTAAGTTTTTCTTTTTGCCCCCTTTTCTGCTAAACTTGGGATCCATATTTTCTGACTTTGGTGGTCGTTTTGGTGTTGTGGAGAATATATAAAAATTTTCATACTTGATTATTGTATTTTAACTGAAGTAATTTTATTTCTTACTATGGTGGTCGTGTTTGGTGTCTGAATAAACCCAAGAAAATTATCTGTGAAATTATTATATTTAAGTACTTAGCAGTATTGAAGTTAATTTGTTGTAAAATGAACAATTTTCACGTATCCCTTCAAAACTTTCAATTTCAGTCCGTTGCCCTCCCGAAGAGATTTATAGCCTTGTTTTCGATTTCTTCGCCCGCTAGACGGTCATCTGTGAAACCTCTGTCAACATTCGTAAAAATTGCACCCTGCGGAGAGGCTAGTTTTTACATTACTAACTCTGCCGTAGGGTCAACGGGATGTTTTTCTTACTCGCAGCTTGTTTCCATGTTGGATTGGGACCCCTCGTCGAGGCTAGAGGTGGTTGACCTTGGTGGATCAGCGATATATGCCAAATGCAGGAGCTCTTTCTACTTGGAGATGCACCTTCCTGCGTGTTTTTCCCATGGGGTTGCCGGGCTGTTGGCGGTTTTCTTACCACCAAAAATCGCCAATCAAGCGGTCTTGGCGTTTCGAGTAAAAAGGGCTTGGGAGCTGCTGACGAGGAGGTCTGAGGGGAGTTTGACATGCCACCATTTTAACGCAAGGAGACGGAGCTGAAAGTGTCGGCGTTATCAGAAAAAAATCGTTGTCGGAAGAAATAGACGAGAGATGAATACTAAGGAGGGCGACGAAAATGACCGAACATACTAACATTTATTTTTTTCTTTCCTTTCTAGAAGTAAAAGAATCTACATCTTCCATGTATTTCACCCTGTAATCTTCACTGTTTGGAACTTCTAATTGGAACGTCAATGTCGTCTGTATCCTGAAATGTTAAATTCCCTGTTGGGTTGGGTATGATATGCCTTTTATATTTTCCACCTAACCGCCCACCATGCACCACTCTGTATTAATTCAAAGTATCTTAAATAAATGCTATATTTAATTTTAACTTCTTGTAATGTTTTCACTTTAATTTAGAACACTGGACCCTACTGTTTTATGACACAACGCATTAAATTTAATTATTCTGTTGGAGCTCTTGGTCACTATTACGATTGATTTGAACACCTATTTTACATTATATATTGTGTTATCATGTGTGTCACAAACATTATACATTCATGTTATTGAAAATTGTTTATCCTAATATTGACTTATGATTGGGTATTGAACTTAAAACCTATACACCAACTCCTTAAGAATTAAAAGCTCCAACAATACCATAGATACTGAAATTTTTGACTTTACTATGCAGCAAAAAAAGAAAAAGATAAATACCTGCTTTTTTCGCTTTGTATCTCTGGATTAAGGTGGGGATGAACGTCACAATATTAAGAGGAGGTGGTGTAGGAAGAGTCATATTCATATTTCTTATTAGCTTAGCTCGACCGTACTTCCACTCCTTGTCTGATTGTGACTGAATTCGTTGATATGTATTTGACATCATCGCAATCAACAAGTTTATTAGCACTATGACTGTTACCATCATGTACACACCGAAAACGACTTTCATGATAACTTTTGCAAATGGAGGGCTTAGATGCATTGGAGGCATATAATCAGGCTCTACAAGACCAAATAAAGCATAGAAGAGCATTTCGAAGGTGCCAATTGGTGACTGGAAAACTTCTGCTCCTACAGCTACGGTCGTGTTTCCTGGATTGAAGACAGGTTGGTAAACTGCACAAATATGTAATGAAAACCCCGTTAAAAAGATTGCGAGGATAGCAAGAAACCTCATTAGATCTTTCATGAGATCTCTTATAATAATGGCCCATGGTCCAAACAGATGATGAAAAGTTAAAAAGTTTAGGAATTCAAAAAATGCTAAAAGAAGACATACAGCTAAAAGTTGATTTCTTATGTATAATATCACAAGTCTGTTATCATCAATGAAAAAGAAACCTGCAAGGTGAATAATTATAGCAACCATACCGAAAGTAACTATGACTTGTTTGATCCAACCTAAACCACCACGCTCTTTGGGATTCACATTAACAGCAACCATGAACCCCAGTAACCATAGCAGCAGCAACCACTCATGGGGATGAGGAAGTAATCGTGTTGAGTTCCACAGAGGAAAATATGGATTTAAAATTGAAAAACATAGCAAAAATATTAGGAAAATGTGAGATACGAGGTACGACATGAATTTGATGATAGGTATATTGGCTAAGCGATGCAGGGGTAAAGAACAAGCCATCCACGTAATTGGACAAAATATAAATGCTAAAAATAGAAGAATAATTTGCCACGCAGGCCATTTTAAATTTCCCATCCACACATCGGAAAGGTATTTTTGGACTGCAGAATGTGCAACAACGTCTTTTCTCTCTAATTCAATGAGCACATCAAGAAAAACGGTATTTTTATGATCTCCAGCTTGGAGGAGTAAACCTGCAGTATTATTACTAGCTGCAATAGCTAGAAGGTCAGAAGCTAGTGTTTCGCAAAATACTGAAATTGTCTCTAAGTCTCTTGCTCGTTCTTTTTCTCTTTGGGCTAAATCCTCGTAGCGACGAGACATCTTGACGGCAGTGTCGATTGGTGCAGGGGAGACGAAAACAAATTCCAGTAAGGGAAGATGGTCATGAAGTTTCCCGCATACCATAAGATCAACAAGAAACTAAAATAAAACAAGTAAAAATATACAGCTCTGTATTTCTTTTAAAAGCAATTAGAGAATATTAATAGATGGTTAATTATTAGTATTAAAGACACATATACGCACTTATATAAATATATTATGTGTGGATATATATTAGCATACAGAAACATTTGCAAACGATTCCGAATAAAGAAAAAACAAGTCATATAAAATTTTTTTTTAAAGTCAATTCCTACTTAGGTCAACAAAGAAAAATTAAGAAAAAAATTAAAATGCAAAAAAAATTTAATTTAAACATTTAAAACATTTTTGATTATGTGAAAAAACTGTATTAACATCAAGTGTCTTCCACTACAAGTTTAAAAACTGCATTTGAACTTGAGTGGATGAATAAAAAGTATTTTATTAACGATTGAAAATTAATTGATTAATAATTAATAATTAATTAATTAAAAATTTAAAGTCCATTCCTACTTAAGTCAACAAAGCAAAATTTTAAAAATATAAAAAAATTAAAAAAATTTTAATTTAAAAAAGTTAAAAATCAAAAGAAAAATTAATATGTGAAAAAACTGTATTAACGTCAAGTGTCATCTACTACAAGTTTAAAAAAATGTATTTGAACTTGAGTGGATGAATAAAAGGTATTTTATTAACGATTGAAAATTTCAACAAGATTATTGGGAGAGTGTGAACTAATAGTAGGAATTTAATAAATCACACTGCAGTTAAATATATAGTTGTCTAAGTAAACAGAAATCTATCTAACAGCGAAATAGTCTTAACTTATGAATGAGTTTCTTTTACTTTTTAAAAAAATTTTCTTTCATAATAATGGTAAGCTACTTATATTGCTTTGATGTTCTATAATTTGGAACAGCACATTTGTTAAAAGCTGCATGCATTAGAGTTCTTGTTAAAAGATAAGAAAATATTTTTTATAAAGCTTTTAATGACAGCAGTATTTCAACATAACAGTGATATAAGACATGCCTCATAATTGCAAAAGATATTTTATAATCAGTATAAATTAATGTGTTTTATAAGTATTTCATTAAGGATTTAATTTAAACTATGTTGCTGACTATTGTGCTCCATATATCCGAAGGCGGTACTTTTTGAACAATTCATGCTTAAAAATTTATGATTAAATATTTTAAATTAAATTAATTGATAATTAAAATTTATGATTACATTAGATATCATATCAAATTCTAAGACAAAAATGACACGTATCAGAATTTGTAGTCGAGAAAATTTCTTAACGTAAGACATATACAATGGAGGTAATATTTTTAAGATATATTTATACAGTAATTTGATAGGAAAACTCCGGTTTTCTATTGTAAAAGGGAAGTTATTGAATACAGCTTAAAGTTTAGTTTTGGGATGCAAACAGGTGCATAGTTAAAAGGCACAGGTGCATAGTTACACATTAATTTCAGGAGTCTGAAAACTTAATCAGACTCCTGAAATATTTCATTCTATTCGCAGTTAAAAGTATGTCTCTTTTAAGTTCATCATAAAATTATATCAGGGTATCAAAATTTCATTAACTTACCGAAGAATCTTCCATAAGTGTGACGGTGTTGTGTTCTCTCTTGAAGAGGTAACGCAAAACATCTAAGTGATTGGCATTCGCTGCAATACTTAACGGTATCTTTCCGTCCTATGACGAAAAAAAAAATAGCTAGATTCAATTCTTAAACTGAATTAAAAAGAAATCAGGGCGGGAATTAATTAACATAGTTTTTTCCTAAGCTTAAAATGCTTCTAATTTCTTAAGCTTTTTACGTATTGTAATCACTTTATTACATCCAAATGTCTGATTCTAAAAATTAGTGAAATATATTTGTTTAAAAAGAACATATAAAAATAGAACTTTATAATTTGATCATTTAGGTTAAAATTAAACAGTTTCATCCTTTGAGAAGTTTGTTCATATTTACTAATGGTCATTGCTAAAAATAGTATTGATAAACACAGTTACGATGTGGGATACGAATTATCTTACTGGCCTTCTTTCATTTAATTCCTGTAGAATTTTGTTTGCTTTCATACGTATCGCTCAACGAAACTAGTTAAAATTTAATTATCATTTTCCCATTTTTAAAACTGCAGCATATTATTCTCATCTATAAATATATTATTTAAGAACAACATCGATTCAAACTTGATTTTGTTGTGTGTTTTATTAAATTACGAGGCACAGGGTATAGGCAGAAGTGAGACGGACACCAAAAATTCGCCATTGGTCGTACAGGTCTAGCCCGCAGCTCTAACTGTACAGTTTTGCCCAGATGCTGAGGGAGAATATCGCGGGGGGGGGATCCGAGAATCTACAGCGGCGGTCCGGGGGTCTCCTACCCCATCTTTCCTCCCTACCAATCTCTCGAGAAGACTTTCAGCTCGGCGTATATTCTGGATGCATCTTTGCCACACAAATACCATAAGCTTACAAGCGTCCATGCCTTCTCGGGGAATTCAAGCCCGGTCCCATCGGTGCGACACTCAGCGTCAGTTATCATTATACCTTCTGGCCAGCTTAATCTGAACATTTCATTTATTTATCTGTTTATCATAGATGGATTTATTCTCTTAAATCTTAGTCTAATTGAAACAAATATAGAGAAACTCAGTGTTCATAATTAAATGCAGTGTGAGTAATGACAATGAGTTTCCTACTGCATATCTCAGTGACTTAGAATTAACGTGCTTTTTACTTGTTTAAAATAGGCCATTCCACCTAAAGACTCGTATTCTTTAGTAACCTAAACTAAGGAGCTTTAGAAGACTAAGTAGTTAGACAAATATTGCAAGTGGAAAGACCAAAGGATTTTTTTTATTCTAAAATGCTTTCGATCTACAATTTTTCAAAATTACTCTGAAGAAAATACAACGCATTTATGTTCATCTTAGAATATTTTATTAGTTACTCATTTAAGCTATTAATGCTTGTTATAAAGAAAATAATTCAGAAAACATGAAGGAAAAACAACCATAATGATTTTTCAGTCCATATTTAATATGCCAGCTGTATCAGTACGGCTGGTTCTTCATTACTGATGTAGACCTTGGTTAATATTCCAGAGTTCAGGATTCAAGTAAGTAATAAACGTACGATAATAAACTTTCCTAACCATTTACATGCGTTAACGAAAATTCATTCTATCGTTCTTTGAAGAATATATAGTAATCTTCGAAAATATTCTTTTACTATTGTCTGCGTGCATTTAGCATCGCTTATTATAGTTCTCTTTAAGTAAAAATGTATTCTGTAGTTTTAATTCCTTTGCCGGCGGAAAATGAAAAGATCGTTTTTGCACGAGTTAACAGATTTATGTTGTAATTAAGCCTCTCAGAAGAGTGCAGTGAGGAAAGTCATCTGTGCGAGTAGAGTAATAAAAATATTATAAGCCCGCTGGACGAGCATTCTTTCATTTGTCGTGTTTGTGCAAGATACACAGTAGGTGAAAAATGCATTTTGGCAATTAACACACATCATATTAATGAACTTAAACGAAATTATAAAGGAAAAATTTTCTGCATGTCCTTTGACATGCTTCGAAAGTATTATAAATGTTGTAGAGTACTGTGCGTCTTAATTCGGTACAACCTGTCAACTTCATATATGTACCGAAACAGTTGAAGCTGTAATGAATTTCTTAATAATTTCAAAAAGCTGGATCAAACAATTGATTCATTTTCTTCATCAAACGAGTCAGAAGAATCAGATTACTAATGTAATCTCATATCGAAAACTCTTGAGTACAATCAAAAGCCAAAATTTAGAAAACATGTTTTCAAAACTAAATTCAGATGGATTGCTGATTTTTGCCGACAAGGCTTCTAGTTTTCCACGTCAGAATCACGTATTTTGGTATGACATTTTAATCAACACTCTGAATTTAACAACCATTAGATATTAAAAAAGTACCGGTATACAGTTTTTATATTTCTATATTAGAAAAGGCGAAGAGAAAAAAATGCGTGTGGCATGGATGCCCTCATTTGATCAATGTTTATTGATGTTTAACAATTCTTTTTACCCGAAACATTATGCACAGTGACGTTTTTGATTAATTTCATAAGTTGACTTATTTTATATAGTTTATTGCTCAATGTTGCGCAAAATTTGAGTTATACTGTAGTTGAGTAATAAAACAAGAAAAAAATAAAATCTGAAAGGTTTCAGATTTTTAAATTACGTCCAAAGGGGCGTTTTTTAACGTCTTGTGTGTTACCTTTACTTATTAAATATCATGTTCTTCGCACTTAAACCATAAAATTCAGTTCGACAGCAATATCGCAAAGTAATTTAAAAATAAGTATATCTTTAGAATTTCCGATACACAGTTCCGCGCGGTTTAGATAAAAAGGTTTTTTTTCCCGTAGAGTGTTGCCATTGATCGCTTTTAAATCATTTGAGTTTGTTCATCAAAAATTCGTTAAAGTTTTACAAAATATGAAATAGATAATAAAACAAATTCCAAGTTCGGGTTTCCAGATGCCCATATTCGAGTAGAAACGTACGTTATTCAAAATTGGATGGTTGTAGGTACCGTGGATTTATCACATTTGGAGAAATATACATACATTTATGGAGATTGTTCATTATTTAATTTCTTTAAATGTAATACTGGGCTTCAATATTTTGTGTCAACAGTTTGAAAAGTGATTCAAACTTTTAATATTTCCAACGCAAAATCGCAAAACGAAAACATTAGCCCTTCAGCGACAAAGCCCCTTTGGACTAATAATTGACCCACCATTGCTTAATGTTTTTTATTATTATTTTTCTATTATTTAACTTCATTTAATCTGATCACCAAGTCTGAAAATATGTAACTTTAAAGTTGGATTTATTACCTAGTTTTCATTCTCCCATTCTCATTCCCTTGAAATCTATACAACAGCGAGTTTCACACGTCTGCTTATTCGATTCATTTAAGAATCGGAGGCTGTCTAGTTGTTTCGAATTTTGCTTCTGTCAGTGAAGAGTGCTTCTGTGTTGCTTTAGGTTCTGTACCAAAAAGGTCAATGCACTTCTTGAATATCTGTCCGATACTGGCTCAAAATCTTCGAAGAAATAAAAACTTCACAATTCGTTTACAGATCGGGAATAACGATAAAGAAGATATATGTGAATTTAGTTTAATTTTAAATTATGAAATATCTAAATGAGAATAACACATAGTACTGGAAAAGAAGAAAACATTACTCCCTAAAATTTAATTTTCTATTGCGCTATTTATTAATATGCGCTCCTGTAGTTTAATTAGTAATTCTTTCTATGTTTTGTTAGCTCTAAACTCGACAAACTACATGTGAAATTCAAACAATGGAGACTGCAAGTGTTTTGCACACAAAAGAAGATTCACAGTCACACACACGCACACAAAAAATGGCACAGCCAGAAAAACCTTTGCCACCTCTACCTAAATTTTGATTTGTGAAGCCATGCGTGTCGGACAAGTTAACCGATTATGAAGCGAGGGGCGACAAGGACGTGACCCGTAAGTAAAAATGATTGTGGAGGTCAGTATTTAGAAATGAGGAAAAGCTGTGCATCACTGGAAATATTTTTTTTCCTTTTTTCTTCTCTCCCTGCTGTGTAGGCAGTGCCAAAAAGAATCAACGTAATTCATTATTTGAAAAAAATCTGTAATTTCATTTTTTCATTGCATGACATATTCTATAAATTATAATCTAACCATTTCTTGCTATTGGATGAGAGTAATAACACAGTTATCATCTACAATATTTTTTTATTCAGGTAGAGCACTACTCACTTAGTATCAAGTTTATTAATTTATTTTTAAAACTATCGTAGATGAAAGTGTTATTTGATCACTTTAACTTTTACACATATATGCCTGTTTCTTTATTAATTCTTAATACATGATTAAACAGAATTGAGGGAGGAAAAATATTTTGGTGATTATTCATATTTTCGTTTTAGTTAGTTTAATTATGAACAAAAAAATTGCCCGCATCTACGAAATGTTATGTTTTAACAACAGTAACCAGGAAAAAAAAATCATATTAAATTTAATGGAAAGTCAACAATGAGTCTCATTAGATCACTTTTAAAACTTCGAGAGTAAAAGTTAAATTTTGCTCATGAAGGAGCTCTTGAATAAATTCACACTGGGTACACGTTTTGTATAATTGTAGCATTCATTATTTTAATTAACCAAATTATTTTTAGTTTGAACTTTCCTATCGATATCTCAAAGTTTCAGTTGCTGCCCGAATTTAGCGCGAGCGAGATATTTATGCAAATCGCATATATCTGATAGCAGTTTAAAAGGGAGGGGAAAAATCAGAGTCTTGGATTTATCGCCGTAAGGCTGTGCGCGCAAGGATTTCCTCTGTCTACTGAAAGTTCGCCTTCATAGGCAAATTGCAATTACTAGTGTTTGCTAGTGAAATTCGCATTATTGCATTTCACTAGGAGTTAGGCTTCCCTCGCCGTCCTACTTAAAGCTAAGTTAGGTAATTTGAATTGTTAACACACTTTATTTCATATTATTTTAGTTCAGCCCAAGTAGTGGCTTACTCTCAAGTTGGAGAGTTGTAATTATTTGAATTAAAGGGTCACTTTAAACCCTCCTTCTCCTCCTTCCTCAAAAAGAAAAGCTAAAACAAACTTGTAGTGAAATATTATGCCGAAAATACAAGAAATCTGCCGCTTTAAGAATTAATTTATATACACTTATACTTTTATTTTTTATTCGATATTGGTGATCTTCGAACTCAATTTCTGAACAATTGTAATATATGAAGGAAAAAAACGCGTTTCACAAAACCTTTACTGATATCTTGTGGTTTCCTTAAAACGACTGGCAAGACAACAATTTTGTTTTTCCTAAAATTCTTTCTGAATGGGAACTAAACCACCAGCTTTATTAATTAGTCACGCTCATTAGCATTCGTTTCCCTGCTCATACGCAAATGTTAATTCTAATTATTATATTATTCGTACTGTAAGAAAAAAACAAAATACATCAAATTGAACTTTAAAATAAAATATAAGTACCGGATATGCAATCTATAGTTTAGGTGCAAAATTAAAATAATTATCATGATTGCAAAATGAGATACATATGCATTTTTTCCTAAAAAGTCATTAAACGTTTTGAAAAGCAACACAACTCGATTATGTCTTTGTTTTCATATGCTTTTCCATGTTCTTTTATTCGCTTCATAAAGTGGTTTGCTCATGAGGCTTTTAAAGAATTAGAGATTAATAAAATTATTAAATTTGATCTTCATGTTGCTTAAAACGGAGCAGTTTTAATGATGGCTTTCAATGAATACAGTTTATTGAACTGAAATTCTTCTCTTTTTCTCTCGTGCTGAAAAAACTTCGATTGCCACTCTTTTAAAAGAAGCGTTAGCTGATTAGAAACTTCACATTAAATTTAGAGTCACGGAATATAGACATATTTCTTGCTCTCATTCAAAGGAAATTTACAGCAACAATATTTTGTCTCGAAATCTCCGTACTGGACATCGGTCTGTCTAGCACAGAGATAACGAATTGCTGCTTTTTTACGTAATATTTCGATAAAGCTCAGTCACTGATCTTATTTTTTTTATTTGTCACAGTATTAAGTATCATTATTGATGATTGACACCCACGAAAATTGGAAATGGCCAGGAAAATATTTAAAAATGCTACGTCTTTTAATTCCTTTAAGAAACTCTTGCTTTTATTTATAAATTGTATGTTTTCTTAATTGGGATTAAGAAATTATTAATTTAGTTTTTTGCGAGATGTTGTTATGAGTTGCATAACAGAGTCTAACTGAAAGTAATTAGCTTCACTGAGTTTCCCTATAGAACAGCTTAAGGTAGCTTTTTTAAAGAAAGTTATGATTTGCCTTAAATATCTTTCAGGTTGATAAGCAAGGAAGCTAAGAAATGTATACTAACTCTAATTAAGGGCTACTTTCGAAGAAATTTGCTTAAATGACATCTTAGTTTAAATAATGAAAAAACTACTATATATTCTTTAGTTTAAATAAGGAAAAAACTACTATAAAATCTTGTACAATAGAATTCACTGATAAAGTTTATTTGAAAAAAGTAAAAATCAAAAGGGAAAGGTATAATGACTAAGATACGTTTTAGTTAACTTCCCGTGCGTTTGTTATGACTTGCATGAAAGTTAATATTTCTCGTGAAAATAGGAACTAAATAAATATCTCGTAATTTTACTGTTTTACTATCCAGAAAAATTGAGAGAATAGATTTTACGAGAAAGTTATCATGATTAACTAAAAAGCTTATAAAAGCCGAATTTAAGCACCTCAGCTCAGTTGTCTTAAGCTAACCGGTATCGTTTACTTAATGCTGTTATTGATTGTAGCGAATTCGCTGTGAGATTGGATTAACTTTCTCTGCTTTGAATTGAGTTCTGTTTAACGTTGGAGATATTATGATATTGTACGAATATCCCTGAGGAAATGTTTCAGTATTTTGTTTTATTTCTTGTGAAAAGAATAAATTTTAGTAACTTTTTAACGACTTGTGCATTCAATCTATTTCGAACCCCTACTCAGGCAACATTATTATCAAATAAAAAAAGTCAAAAACTGCAATAATTTTAAAGCAAATTGAAATAAGCATGCGTATAGGACCTGCATTAATATGCAGAATTTCATCTGATACATTTTTCCCTCATGAGTAATCATATTTCAGATTGTTTTACTAAATAATTTTATTTAGGTTTTTAAGAACTCAGTATTCATTATAGTTTTTTAGTTATAAATTACATACTATTAAAAAGTATTTTTTATTTATTACTTTTTGTCACTTTAAACATTTTACTACATTTCATAAAAGGTTTCAAACCAAGATACACTGTTGACGTCTTGCACTGAAATTTGCTGTAAACGTAAACCCGATGTTAATGTATAAATTTAATTAATTAAGGGCTTTTCACCTTTGAAACTGTTACCCTTCCTTAGATTTAAAGAATTATAGAAATATTTAAAATTATTTGACTGAATTGTGGTTGGGATAGCAAATCTTATTCTTCCAAAAATAAAAATTTGCTGGCATTTGCCTACACTAAATTCGATTGTCTGAGCACAGTATATTATATGAAAATTTAATGGAAAATAATGAATAAGAAATTTATAAAGAAATGCTTCATAATTTTGAGTGGTTTCACTCTTTAATCCTAAAGTTCTAACTTAGAATCCCACGAACACTAACAAGCGAATAATCTCTTAAGTGTGTCAAAAGAACACGTAAGACTTAAGGAGGGTTTACAACCCTTTAGTTTTCAGTATATTTACAGTCAGTTCCGACTTGGAACTTCACACAAAGCCTCCACTCGGCTTGAATTTAAAATAATAATAATTTAAATTAAAACTAGCTTAAATAAGCTATTTAAAAGGTATAACCGAAGCTATCAGAGATCTAACTAGTTGGCCCCTAAGTATTAATTAAATCGGCGAAGCCAAGCAAGGGCCTAAGGTATGGTCGAGCGTAGCAATAGCTAAGAGAGACGTAGCCAAAAGGCAAACGCGCGCTAGTCAGGGAATCAGACTCTCTCTCTCGAAGTCTGTGAAGTCACGACTTAAATAGTACTCTTTCTCATTTGCATTAACTGCGTTTCTGAATTTACATTCTGGCAGGAAATTGTAAGCTGAAATTAGAATAAGATAGGAAAGGTACAAAACTTAAAATAACTGTTAATAAACTTAGGATAAACCTTACAATTTGAAGAAATGATGTAGTAATATTCAGCTCTGATGCTAAATTAAGACAGTAGAGAAATACTTAATTCTTACAGTTGCAGATGCTACTGATGAAGCTCCGCTGTCAATCAGGAGCTGAATCATATCGAGGTAGCCTTGTTTGGCTGCGTAGTGAAGAGCAGTCCAACCATTCTGTAAGAAAAATAAATATTTCATATAAATTCAACATTTAGTAACGATTAAAATTACTAAAAGTACTCAAAGTTCGTATAAAGAGAGAACGGAAGCAACATTACATTCCTGAAATCTAAAAAGCGCTTACATTGTCAGCTGCATTGATGTCTGCTCCCTGACCAAGAAGTAAACGGACAATATCTTCATGGCCATTCGCTGCTGCCATATGAAGTGGCGTTCGTCCTCTTTTATCTCCTGAATGAAATTTATCAGTTATTCGGCTGAGAATCAAGCCTGCAACTGCTAAATGGCCACCTTTCGCTGCTAAATGAAGAGGCATTGTGGCCTAATGAATAAGAAATTCGAATTAGTACGTAAGTTTTATCGCATAATTTAAAAAATATGCTCTAAAAGATATTCTGTAATGTTTTCATTTTGATTCGTTACCCGAAATACATCTAATTTAGAAACAGTCATAATTATACTGTTTTGATGAATATATACACTTTCAAAAGAAATTATTATTAAATTATACTTAGCACTTATATTTTGCAATAATGCTACTTTAATTTACATCGAAAAATTATTCATTTTCTTTTATTGTTAATTAAATTTTCGAAGAAACTTATAGGAAATTACTTCAACTGTTGTAGATGCATCTACTTGAACTCCTGCGCTGTTGAGAAGCATTCTCACGACATCTTCCCTACCATGACGAGATGCCATATGCAATGGTGTGAAGCCATACTATTAAAATAAAACTTTAATTTAACCTTTTATGTTCATAGACAAGTAAAGATATTTCAAGTGGTATAAACAGTATAATGTTTTATAAACAAGAAAATTCACGGTTCTAATGTTTATGATTATATTTAATATTTAGTAAATAGTAAATTTCAGATATTACTGAGCAGCTACATGTACCACACTTTTATTCTCTTTAGATTACCATTTAAAAGTCAGTGCTTAGAGCAGCTTGAAACTTTACACGCTACATTTATCCTATGATACACTGATCATTCACTGCCTTTTTTCTAATTTACTAAAAATTTTTTCTAGTTTACTAAAATTTTTTTTCTGTGATCTTCTCTTCACTTCTTGGCTCAGATTAATCTTGAACTATCTCTTTTCAGCAGTCATTTTAGAATTCATGCACGACGCAAAATGTTTCAGAACTCTTTTATAAACCTGAGTATGGAATCAACCTTAGTTATTCCATACACTATTAATAACTGAATCATTTTATGGAATGGTAATCTAATTTGTTAAGAGAGAAATGTAGCGCTAAATTTGGGGTTCAGGAATTACTATGAACTGCAAATTGCAACTTACGTCAGCATCTGGATTATCTGATGGCTTTTCACTGGTTATTGTAGCTGGAACTTGAGTTAGCATCTCTCTTACAAAATCTTCTTGACCGTAACTAGCCGCTATATGCAGAGCTGTGAGACCAGTCTGTAAAATAGGATAAAAGAGTATTTAATTAAAGTAAACAAACTAATACCGGGAATAAAATGTAAGGCAAAGTTAAAATTAGGATAATGTAGAAAATAACGAATTCAATATCCTCAAGCACCTAATTTTCGGATTCTGATTTATGAACATTAATAACATTTTGAATATATTCGGAACACTTAAAACGTAGTAGAATTGTTAAATTATACCTTCAAATCAATTCTATTCATTTCAGCGTTATTATAACTACTTGCAAAGATAGAACTTTAAGAAGACATTTTACGAAATATTAAATATTTGCCAGTTTTATAAAAAACATTAGCCCATATTTTAACTGCAAGTGTGTGAGAAACTATTTCCTCTTGGATTTAGTTTAAGAATTTACTAAACGTTCATGAAACAGGTGACATATCAGAGTCTAAGAAATAGTATATATAGTAGATCTACAGTTTCAACAGTTCATCTCTTGCGAATTGAATTGCAATTGAAAAATTTGGTGAGTAGAGTATTGAGAAGGTATCCTAATGACTTCAAAAATTTTTAATATTTGCTTTTAACAATGCCAAAAACTCATCTAGAGAACCAAAGGAGATTAAAGAATATCGTGCTTTATGATTTCAAAGTAAAGGCTGTTAAAATGCTATGGTGCAGAAAAAGTCACCTGTGTTTCAAGATATATGAAAAAAAGTACTTTTCAGAGATAACAATATGTTTTTTGTATTCTTTGGCTATAAAGAGATATATTGTTGTTTGATTTAAGTAATAAGCATTTGATAGAGGAGGGATAAAGCATTCAGTAAATTTCCGACCGGCTTCTATCTCGGCAAGGGTGTATAATTATAAAATCTTCGTGTAGGCTTGTATGCTACAGAATCAGTTAAGAACTACAGCAAGAAAAGTCTTGAAACCACTATTGGAGGATTCATGCGATGTCATCATTGCATTGATTCATGCGATGGATCAGATTTTGTCACATTTTTATGGCCACTAATAGATGGCTAAAACAAAGGCAAACTGGTGTAATTCTTTGGCCAGAAAACTTACGAGGTTTAAATTCAGTTGAAAATGTATAGCTAATTTTGTAAAAAAGTTTCAAGAACTTATTCCAAGCGACAAAAAAAAACTTGTTTCTAGTCTGAAGATTATATAAGTATGTTTTGATCAGAAGTGCTGTGACTGCTAGTAAATAATTGGATTGCTAGCAAATAACATGCAAGTCAAACAAATAACAGTCTTTTAAGTGTCGTCATAAAACTAAGGTTATGCAAAAGATGTAAATTATCATGCTATTTTGCTTTTATTAATTTCTATAGTTATTTTAACATTTTGAGGGCAGGTTAAATATTATTCTGGTGTTAATTTTCCAAATAACTGTTTCGTTGCAACTCATAATACACTGCGTTTAGTATTAGCATGTTTATCTAAAGAACATAGATTAAAATAATGTTAATTAAAATTTAGTAATAATTATTATTTATAATAATAAAAAACAGAATATTGTGTATATTTTGCAAAGACAGACTCGAGCTATGAAAATATGCACACAAATTATTCAGGCGGAGACCGTTACGATATTTTGTGGAATTTTTGCTTAATAAACTATGATCTTAGAATTTCACTATCATATGTTCTATCACTTAGTTCACTATCATATAGGCTGCTAAAAGTGTTTTTAGTTAAATGTATAAGCGATCTCAACCAATTTATTTACTGAAATTATGTAGTTTTGTACTTATGTATCGGTAAATTAATAGATTTATTGATCACATACTCCTTTTTCTTATAATATTTTTAAGGTTTTTTAAAGGTGTAAGAAGGTTATATTTTTTCACGTTCAAGTGTCCTCCAAACGGGTATCACCCTGTGCGAACCGTCCCCGCAGCCTCCCTTAACTACGTCATTGGTAAAATATCCATTCTTTATACTGATGTTAACATCAAAGATAGGAGTTTTCATCAGCATAGTAAAGATTAACTTTTTTAACTGCAAGAATGCGCATCAAGCAAGTTGTAGTGTATTTAAAAAATATGGTTTCCTACAGCTTAACTTTTCATACATCATTATTATGCTAAGTTAATTTTTATTTTCTCATGTTAACTTATCTGCCTTCGTGCTGTATTTTCTGTACTTTATGGAAATAGTTTTCTTCCTTTTCACTCGCTCGAAGAATCAGTGAATTCATGTAATAAATTAAACTAAAATACCAAATAAATTAAAACATTTTCATTGATCATTTAATTTTTTTCAGATTTGGTAATGTATATAACCGAAATTAATTACCATAGAATATGTCATTACTTAGACATAATTTAGATTATAAGGATTCATTTTATTTAACAGCACTATTGTATTGCGGAAGTAAGCAGATATAATCGATACTATTAGGTAGATTATCAGATCGTGAATTGATCGATGAATTATTACATTATCGTTCCAAATAAATTTTTATTACTTGAGTTTAACGTTAGAACTAAGTAACATAATATTTAATTTTCTCACCAATTCATCATAAATGATTTCAGTGAAAGTAAATAATATTCAAACCAAAGAATCAAGAAATTCGGAATGAGATGAGCATTTCCTTTACTTTGATTTCACAGTCTGAATAAAAGTTAATCTTTTTCTTTGGAAAAATATCTATTTACGGTAGAAAATAAAATAGGTATTCAATAAACTGTATTTACCAAAGGAGTTACTTTATTTTGTTTACTTTACCAAAGGATTTACTTTTCTTAAGGAGTATTTACCAAAGGAGTGCAAACAACTTTCACAAAATGTGTTAATGTGTTTGATATATGTTTCTGAAAATGCATTTTTCGTAAACTGGATGTAAAATATTCATAAATTTTACAGATTTTCGTCAGAAATAGTTAATTCTTACCTTTTTACTAGCGTACCTCCAAGACATGGCAGATTTTAAAGCATGGAGTACTTCTACATGACCATATTTAGCTGCTATATGCAGAG
This sequence comes from Stegodyphus mimosarum, assembly GCA_000611955.2. Lineage (NCBI taxonomy): Eukaryota > Metazoa > Arthropoda > Arachnida > Araneae > Eresidae > Stegodyphus > Stegodyphus mimosarum. The sequence goes on from KK122525.1 coordinate 216,973, forward strand.
CAGTGTAGCCTTCCTGTAAATAATACATGTTAACTTAATCTTAATGAAAGTAGTTTACAGAAAAAGTATTAAAAGTATTAGGAAATATATTCAATGCTTAAACTACATTTCAAAGGCTCAGATATTTTACGGAAGCTTTTTTTAAAATATTTATATTATTTATTATTAAGGGGGTATATCCAAGAACGTGAATGAAAGTATAAATAACAATACTAGTGTATTTTAGTTACATTTTAAGGACGGTTAAATTGCTAATAATAATCCAGACGTAAAGGATATATTTAAGGAACTGACATACGCAAATGTACAGTCGTATTTTTTGGGAGACCGGGACTTAATAACAAGTAATAATATTTGAAGTTTATTATGCCAGTTTTTAATTAATTTAACAAATTTAGTATATGAACGTTTCCAAAATTTTTAAAAATGATAAAAATGTAGATATCTGGCAACGAACAAATGAGCTTTTTAGAGAAAGCAATTAGTTATGCATGTTTAATTAAGAACATTTAATAAAAGAGATTGATTAAATCATAGCTACAAAATTATTTAATTAAATTTTGTTTACCAAAAACTTTCTAAAGCCCATTGCTCATCAATTAAACTTTTTTATTGGGCATAACGTGTAAAAACGTCCGCATAATCAAGAAATAATGACTCTTTTGAGAATCGGCTCGCAAATAAATATTACTCGTTTTAATGACCAAAAATGTTGATGTGATGCAAATAAAGATCAAACGATGCAAATGATTTATCAAGATTTTTTATAGCCGCATTTTCAAAAGGTATGACACACCCCGAATTTTTAACAACTATTTCAGAAAAAATACTTGATCATGCAAATGTTTTCAAAAAACTATTAATTTTCACCTTGTATCATAAGTACTTAATTAATATTCCCTCTTTGCAGCATGAATAAACATTACTATAACTTATATATATTATGTTCATTAACCAATTATTATGAGTTGAACCTTTACTATAACTTCTGCTTTATGCAATCTTCACCAGAATATAAAGTAATTGTTAGATTATTTAAATTGAGGGTTTTGAGTGCTTTAGTGTTCGAGCTTTTGGCAGCGCACTTGCAGTTACACCTTTCCGCTATTTTGCTTGTTAGTCGACTTGAAAGCTCACCTTTCGATACTTGAGTCAATTTAAACAAACTAGTTTGCATAGTCTCTGACAGCATTACTTGAAACGTAATTTCAACTTATGCTATTTTAAAAACTCGGAAGCTGCGAATTTTTGTTTATAAATGCAAACTGTGCTTTCTCTTAAAAATAAAGTGTTAATATAAAAGTTATTTTAATCTTCTGAGAACTTCGTCATTTTGATTCAGACTCGAGTGAACACTCGCTTGTAAGTCTAGTAGAGTCTGAAGGGCATCGATTTAAACTTCTATACAAGTAAAACCCTACAAACTTATGTATTATTTGCATACCCTACAAACTTATGTATTATTGCTTACGTAAATTCGTCGAATTAGCTCAATCTTCACTTTTTGGACCAAAAACTGCAACCTTATTTTAAATTTAAGGCATTTAAGTAGAAAAATACTTTTGTATTTCGAAAAACATCGTGATTAGAATGAATCTTTAAACTAGATGTGCATAGCAGACTGTTATGATAGAAAAAAGTCTTACGTCTTGAACAAAAAATAGTTGAATTATATTTATAATAGATGCTTTATCCATTCATACTACATTTTTGTTTTAATTGCAGTTCATTTTTAACTTTCCTAAAATTATTGATATTGAGAAAAATTTTTAGATTTGTCTTATCATTTTTAGACTAATCATTCTTAGACTAATTGTCTTCAGCAGTCAGTAACTGAAAGCAACGTTTTAATATAATTAGCAACTGCAGAGTTTACTTGCCAAGCGTAATGTAAATAAAAAAAATATTACTTCCCGATTCGCACTAAGTTATGAGGGACGATCAAAATATAGTAATTATTTTGTTACTCAGATTTGCAAATAACAGGTAATAATTTGCAAGTTAGTAGACAAATTATCTGACTACTAGACTATTTTTTTCCAAAAGCCGGACACTTGCTTCTAGCATTTGTCAGGAATGACCGAATCCATTGATCATTTAGCTGCATCATCCCCGAAAACTTTGCCGAGGCTGCATTGCAGTATACAGACCTTTAAATACTGCACTGTAGACCAATAAATTTGTCTAATCATCTGTCGTTCAGGCAGTAGAAGCTTGAACTACAAGACAATATTGTCGTGTTTGTTAGTTTCACGTGCAACTGAAAAACAATAATCTGAAGCTTTTTTAATGAGTAAATGTGAAAATTTTGATTTGAAATTTATAAATATATAGATTTTTGCCTGTTTAATGCCTTAAAAATATTCATAAAGTGTTAAGTTTTCAACTAGGATGAAAACATCTGTTCAGTCATGCGGTTATGCGCCCAGAAAAAGTGTACTGGAACTGGTAATAAGATGAGAGGTATGTCTTTAGAATTCCAGTTTGTGCGCTAACCGAAAAATAACTAAGATATGTAGCTGAAGTGCGCAGGTTATTTATTTCGCTTTTGCGCGGAACTTTTCGAAAACGAAAACGATGTGCGTCACTTGTTTATCGTCCCTCATGTGGAATACTTCAACAATAATTTAAAACATAAATGAACACGTTTATAAAATTTAGAAATTTCTATGTAATCTCACATCTGTCTCATCCGTGGGATTAGCACCAGCCTCTAATAGCACTTGTACTACTTCAGCGTTTCCACCAGATGCAGCTTGATGAAGAGCTGTAGAATTATTCTGTCAATAAAAAGAGATTTTCATGAACTTTTCTATTTTTGAAGAATAAAAAATATTTGCATTCGATCAAATTAATAAAAATGAATTAACTTTGAATTAGAACAAAGAAAAGTTAATTATAATTGACATTTTCCTGAAGCAGATGTATTACAATTTTAATTTAATAAAATCCTATTGGAAAATAAATAGGGAAATGGTATAAGTGCTCAAAAGCCGCTTCCTAGGGCGATAAAAAATTCTTGCTCGATGTGGACACAGAATTATAAGTCATGGAACAATGGTTCCAATTATTGTGGAGGTCGCAAAAAGTAAAGACTTTGTTTCAGCTGCATTTCGTGAAGCGGAAGGCGAAGCTTTTGAAGATACTTCGCAAAATGCTTGTATTTATCAAGAAGCTTCCTTTCCATAACGAGGGGGCATACTGTTACAAAGAAATAGATTTCAGAAGAAGTTGTAAAATCATGCTAAGCAAGTTTTATTACCACTATGTGCAAGTACGGGCAATCGCTTCAATGAGTCAAACTGGCAAATGTACATCGTCATATTTGCACACTGCATCTAAAATACTTGTATGTTATTAAGTTACATTCTTAAGAATATATAATATTAACACGGTGTTCCGAAAATACCCTTATTTACGAGTTAATGTGTATATTAAAAAGTAAGCAATAATGCAGGAAGCCAATTGATGGTATAAAGCACAATATATATATATATATAATATATATATTAAACATTCAAGAATAATCTATTTTGTATTCAGAAATATCCACTCGACCTCTCCATAAAAATATTACTTGGATATATCTTTCATAATATTTTAAGCATAGCATTGTAATACTTGCTTACTTCTATGGGTCATTAAAAATCTTGATCATCGATGTTTAATTTAATATAATACTAGCTGTTGTACATTATCATCTTGATCTCTTCATAAATGTATGGAGATTTTGTAAACAATTGAAGCTTCACTCAAAGGTTAAAATTTTAATTGTTTCACAATTATACACATGGTAGTCTCATTTCGGGTTGAAAGTTTTGACGTAATACTTACTTTACTTCTAGCAGTTGTAACAAGTTTCGGATCAAATTTCATAAGCCCTTTAATAACCGCAACACTCCCTTTCATGGCTGCTATGTGTCCACAAGTGATTCCACTCTGCAAAATAGTTATGAGGAGAAAAAGTAATAAAAAATGCAAAATAGATATTAGAGAAAGAAAATATTTGTCTTAAAATTAATTCTGCAAAATGGTGCCATCAGAGAAAGACAATATTTATCTAAGAATTTCGCTTTTTTAAAAAGATCTTCGAGAACAAAATAAAGAGCTAAATACAATTCATTTAAGAATTGAGCTGAAGAAGAAAGATAAGACTTAATTTTATAAACTATCAAGTATTGTCTTAAATTCATAAAGAACATGAAGTGCAAAAGATACTGATGCAATCAAAAAGTTCGAAAGGGAGCTTACCGAACTAGCTTTCGTCACAAGATCAGGTTTGAGTTGAAGGAAAAGCTTCACAACTTCAGAGTGATCGTTTTCAGCTGCTAAGAGAAGTGGAGTTTGGCCTCTCTGCGAATACAAAATAATTGTTACATAAAGCGTTAAGATACAAACAAATCAATTGAATTTTTTAATAATAAATCAAGCCTTAATTCAAAACCATATGTGTGTTACGTACAAATATATAACTTAAGAATATAAGTGAAAATATCATACAATATTAACAAAACAAAAACTTTAAAACTCATTAATTTAAAGTTTCGGAATTGGTTAATATGCTATTTAAGAACCCACGTGCTTTGATGCAAAAATGGAGCAAAATAATCAGCAAAGCTTACGTTGTCAGTTGCATTGGGATCTGCTTTCAAATCAAGTAGCAGTCGACATGTTTCATAACGACCTTGTTGAGCAGCTAAATGAAGAGCAGTCTGCTTGCTCTGCATTAGAAAAGAAAATCCTTAAATTACGCAGAATTTAAAACAATAAAATATCAATAAGCGTAACGAAGAAACACAATATTATTACAAATAAGAAGAGATTTCGGCACATGAATATTCAGTTCCACTACTAAAGAATACACAGTATAAATTTATATACTTATTAATCTTTATATTAATTTACATGTTTTCTTGAATTTTCCTATTTGCTTTGAAATGAAAGAGCATTTTTGATTACAACAATTGATGAATTGTGTGAATTGCTAAGGATTTATTTCTTGTATTCATTTTCGTATTCAGTCTCTTTTAGCACAATACTTTAAAACTTCGCTGTCCTAAGTAATTCAGATATTTTCTACCATTTTATTTCCTCCAAAGAAAAACGTTTTGCCTCTGAATATGGCCTTAAGTTTACAATAGAAATACGTCTTTCCCCTTTTCAACAGTTGTCAAGACCTATTTAGAAATTGGACCCAAATCAACTTGAACTGCCTACTTATCACACTTGCAGATGTTGAATAACATCATCCTACCAATAAGAATAATTCTTTTGTGTTCCTAGTGAATTACCTGAATATTAATGAAGACGATCCCCTAAAGGCACCTTACAAACGAGCAATAGTTCCCATTAAAAGCCTGTTGAAAGAGGGGTGGAAGAGCATTCCTAATTCCCTATCTTTTTAAGTGCACTTTGCTTTGTATGATCCGGATACAATTATGCCCTGAGATGATGTGACCAAGAAAGCTATAAATATCTTCTTTTGGTTTTCGTCGCACTCTGGATGTTGGAAAGAAGAAACAATGTGTCTCTCAGATAATGATGCAGGCCACATTTAACCCCAACGAGTGTGCCTCGTTGCTAATGCTTGATGACGCTTTTTAAATCGACGAGTCTGTCTCGGGGAAAACGTTCAAGTGGTTAAAGTAAAAATAAAATACTTACAGAAGGGAATTTAAAGTAAAATATAACCGAATTCCCAAATCCACCATTAATAACAGTTCAAATTCTCAATCTTTCCAACGTGTATTTAATTAAAAATAAGCTTAAAATTTCCTTCCAGTAAGAGGAAAAAATTAAAGATATTCTTAAGCCAATATCTTCAAAGTAGACGTAAAAAAGATTCATCCTTCAATCGAAGCTCTGAAATAAATATGTGCTTCTTTTCTTTCTAGAATATTATATTTAAAATAAAAAATATAAATATTTTTAGGAAATAATTCCCTTTATATGACTAAAGTATTTTAATAAGTATAAATACTAAACGTTTTACAAAGTTGAATAACTTTCTGTAAAAAATTCCCAGTTGTTTCAAACCATGTGTACAATACAACAGGTTTCACAGAGGAAAGCATATTAATTGAGGATTAAATGAAACTTTGTCACTTGTAAAGAGAATAAAGTATTTAAACCCTGTTTTTGCAGATTTAGTCAAAGTTAAAGAAGTATGAAATTTCGAACGTAAATACACTGCTTCATTATTGTAGAAGAATGACATTAAAAATCAGGAATAAAAATATGTACCTCATTAGGAACTAAATTTCCCGTAGTAATACATGCAATAAAATATTTATTTATTGCATATATTACTAGCACTCATTTTCAAAATTACAAACTGAATTAGAGATGGCTATGGTGAATTGAAAGATGATTCAAAATTTTAAGCTTATTAGGTTAGAACAAGGGTTTAGTATTATTTGTCACAAATCATACATAAAATGAGTTTTTAAAAAGCGAGCTACTATGCTTTTAGGCTTTAAGCAGTCTGTATGTCCAAACATTTTCGCATGTCTTTCTACTCAACTATGTGATTCTTCTTTATAGTACCAACCATTAATTATGCGTAAAAGAATAATGATATGTAGCCCAGAAGTGAGATACGTTTTAAAGGTAAATTCATAGTAGGAAAACCGTAAGAAAATGTTTGTCGTGTGTCACCACTGGCCCATATGGTCGTGGAAACTTATTAAGGAATCTCAACCATGATTTCAAAATGGACCAATGTAATTTTTGACGAATGAGCACTGAATATTCAAGACAAAACACGCCTTTTATAAACTTCCATAAAAAAACTCTCGGTACATGGTTCGTAAATTACTTAATACGCATTGGAAATACATAGTTTTGGGAATCTATATAATTTCTTGGGAAACATTAGAATACACATTAAAACTCATGAAAATGCATTTATAGATTTTCCAAAATATTTTGGATAATTTAAATTGAATTAAAATTAATGATGTTAAGTATGTATATGTATCTTATTAGAATTTTCAAGAAAATTATGATTCTATTTGTTCTAAATGAATTAGTACTATTTCAGTATGGATGAAGTTCGGATAGTTGCTCCTAATTATTTATTTAATCAAAATAGCTGGTGTCTATTTAATATAAAAAATAAAGAACTTTGTAAATTTACTTTCTGCTAATTTTTATGCAGTGAATATGATTTCAAAATTTGATATCCTTAAGTGCTATTTAACACTGAACATTACAAGAAACATTAGTGCCTTAGGAATAATAATAATGAAAGTAGCAAAACTTGCATTCTTTGAAGAAGACCCATGACTTATTTGGAAAAGATTGCTTACCAATGTAAGGCCATCTATCGCTGCTCCATACTTCGAAACAAGAAGTTTCACAACATTTGTGTGGCCTTGTGCTGCAGCATGATGTAGAGGTGTCATGCCTTTTTTCGTTCGTACATTAACGAAAGCTTTGTGATTTAAAAGAATTTCGATAACATCTGCATGACCATGCTCTGCAGCCAAATGAAGTCCCGCACGACCTTCCTGAAATATTTAAAGCAAAATAAGATGCATTATATTAAAAAAACTTAATAAATCCATGGATAGTATTACAATAGAGCTTGGTGGGGTAGGTAAATTCTGTATTGTCTTAAAATATTTATGGGGTTTATAATGTTCATCGTAAGTACTAAGTAAAAACGACAGAATTAAGTATTGCTGTGTAGTTGTTCTGACTTATCTCATTTGTCTGACAATAACATCGGAACAAGACCACGAAATTCATCGTGGCAGGAGTGCAAGACTGCGCCTGTCGTTCGCAATAGCCTTGGGCACCATACGAGTGACAGTACGACTTTGCTCAGTTCCGAATTAAGCGTAAACTGGGGATGCCAGCAAAACGTCCAGTTGAAAACCCATTTACAATTTTTGCCTTCCTAAAAACTTACGTACTGTACAAAAAAAAAAAAAACTTACGTCCTAAAAACTTACGTACTTACGTTTGTTGATCACAAGCCTTACGGGTAAAAAAGCAAGAGCTTAACATATATTTTGTTTGCTAAATACATTATACGCTTGTTCTTATAAACTAAGCTGCGGTGGAAAAACCGAGAAAGAAAATTATAAGAAAGAGACAAATGATATATTTACAAGATAAATAAATGCGTTCTTAGCACTTGCATTAATAGTGTCGTTGTAAGTATTATTAACACTAGACATCAAGAATGAAAAGAAAACAGAAAAAATAAATTTTTATTTGTAAGTAGCGAAAATATATGCATTGGTAATAAATCCGTGGCGGTGTTATTGATTTTCATTGTAAAGATAAATGCAATCAACGAAATTGTTTCGAAACAGCCTACCGTATACGTTAGTGTCTTTTAAACGGGACTTCTTCTAACTCTTGCATTCATCAAGAAAAAGCTACGGGTTCCCAGGGAAATAGTGATAAATGTACTTTTGAAAATGCATGATTAATCATACGTTATTTTTAATGTAGAGGTTTCCTGAAACATGAATGATATTCAAAGAGTTTCGCAAGAGTGAAAAGATTAAATGCTCTCTACACACCGATGAATCAACATATCTCTTGTTTAGAGCTTAGCTTTTTTTTCATTGCCTCGAATATCGTTATGCATTTTTCCTGTTAAAGCCATTCCAATGAAATCCCTAAAATTATTATTCCTATTTATTGCTTTAATATAAAATTTTATGGCTATATACTATTTTTCTACTTCTGGCCATGGTCATGCTACGTCTTCTAGGTATCATGTTTCAGACTAACAAATATTAAAATTCGCTTTTAATTCTTAATTGTTGAGTTTCTCAACATATTAGGCTTTTATTTTATGATTACTTTGCTTTGATAATCTATTTTGTAAAGACATCGAAAGTCAAATTCGGTTGGTTTTAATTTTAAATTCATTCCAAATTAGAGAAGCTTAGCTTTTGTAATGCCTACATTGAAACTTTGTAGAGCTTATGACAGAGATGATAATTCTCGTAGGCTATCGATCATCAATGACTTTTAAAAAATCCAAATTTAATAGTTAGTTAAAAGAATTCTTCTAGTTACTTCTGCAAAACGTTTACAAAATGCTTGCTTAGTTTCTCACACTGTAAGAGCCATTCGTAAACTGCATTCAGTCCATTGAGGTACAAATACATGATGGAGTTTTAATAGTTCAACAAATAGATCTTTACAAATCCCATTTAATTCTCGCTTACTGTTTGGGTGATTGGTGATAAAAAGCATATAATTTGTTATGAAGTATTTTAAATGATTCATTTCATATTTTTTTTGATTGAATAGTATAATGCTAATTGTAAAGGATGAAATACTTAATGCCAAATTTTAGTGCAAGGAAATTTTGTAGGCGTGTGATTAGAATCCTTGGTATTATTCCTAACACTTTCTCATTGGAATAAGAAGCAGTTAAATAACGTTTTGAATAAATTTCAGAAAATCCATACGAATTTAAAGCATTAATTATCACGGCATGTATATAGTCAGCAGTAGTACTTTCGAGTTCCAGAAGCATTGACGGGTTTGAAAGTTTAATTTGTAGATAAATACTAAAATACTTAATTTTGAAAATGCTGTTGATTCCTTAGCTATGATAGAAAGGCTACAGTTTTTCCTATTATTTTACAAAGTATATCTAATTTTATATGTTTTGAAATGTGTTCAATTATTCTAATACAGCGTTTTTTAATTTTTTTTCAAGTGAGGACCAGTTTTATAAATTAGAATGTTCTACTGAACGCCTTACTCTTGTCTCCTTCGAAAGCAGTGTTTTAGCATATGCTATTGCCAGAATTCTTGTAGTTTTAAAATACAGTTAATTAAAATTAATTTAGTTTTATGTTAGTAATAAAATATTAACTTTTTAGAAGAAAATTTATATTTGCCTTTAGAGTTTAGATAATCTTTGTTTTATTAACTAAAAATTAAATAAATGTTGGCATTCATATTAGTAAGAAAGATGAGTCTGTTGATTCTTGCGTAGCTGTTCTATGTTTGTCTGTATGCTGGTAAGATGCATCAGAGTTATAATGCTTTAAAATCCTCTATTGTTTGTAAGACTAGAGTGGGAAGTCCTTAAATAGGGTAACAGGTAATAGATTTCATAAAATGTTACTCTTCATAGAAAAAATGATAAACTATTGCCATCTGTAATTTCGAAACTTTAATGTATTTAGTTGTACAGAAGTACACGCAGTTTATTTAAATTTCATTTTTTTTGTCTTTTCTAGAAAGCTAGTAGTAGCATAAGTTCAGACTTTGAGGGTCACTTGCGGTCACGGACCACAGAGTTAAAATAGCTGTTCTAATAAATAGTAACGAATTATTAGAATTTGTTTGAATATTACCTTTGTTCGAATGTTACCTTAGTTCGAATTACTAGAATAACCAACAGCTATTCTAGTAATACGAACAAAGGCCTCGAAAATTAGAAATGTTACCTGAAGCTTATACTCTTTACAACAATATTATATTAAATATAATGAGAGGCCTCTGGAGGTCAGATTTCACCTCTGCGCTCAATTTACTGTCTTATGAAATGTATAAATTAATCCTTTACAATGTTGAAGATACACTTTTAATATATTTTGACAGAAATATCTAAGCAAAAGTATAATTATTTTTATATTTTCCAGACTCTTTCTGCAACAGAACAGTTACGGAGAGGAAAGGCTGAAAATTCTTTCAAAAGTGAAACTACATAATTATTGAGCACGAATTGCTGAATTCTGGCCAGAAAAGTAACTATGTGGCATTAGGCCTTGATACTGTAACGCAGGTCAATTGAAACTGCAATAGTCGTATTTTTTTCTTTTCTTTCTTTTCTCTCTTTTTTGGTAGATGAAGGTTTATACCGGTTATCAATAAAACTAATGTCTGAAAATCTTAAATTAATACTTTAACACTTTTTTAGGTTAGGATATGAACGATTCCAATGAAGAAGAAAGCAAACATATTCCAGTTTTGTATCTCAAATCATTTACGAGAATTGTGCAATTTGAATATTGGAATATTTCATCCCCGATATAAGGTTTTAATTTAACGAAAAGCGCGTAACTGATGCGGTAGAAAATGCACTTATAATCATTATTAGTAAAATGAAAAGCATCACTTGCTTTGTAAACTCATACTTGAAGAAGTAACTAAGACTGAAGGAAATGGGGAGATTAGACTCTTTAAGTACAAAATACAGCATAACAGCAGCTTTCAAATACTTAAAAACCGTACTGCTGGTGATCTCTAAATTCTAATAGAAATAGTAAATAAATAAATATAGTTTAGAAAATTCTCTGATTTTTATAAATTAGTGAAACTTCAAATACATTTTCAGCCGCTTTAGTTAAATTGCTTTAAAATTAATGTGCTGTTTTTTACCTTTTTAAAATCACTTATGATATACAAAAATAAAATACATTGGCAGAATGTATTAATATACTAATTGAATGATGATTTTTGTAAACAATGAGTTTTGTCGGAGTTCATAATTAAATTCCACAAATAATAAATGGAAATTTATACATTTACAGAGAGAAATTTGTTTTAAACTAGGAACCTATAATTTAAAGCAGTAACAGAAAACCAGTGGTTCATTTATAAAATAAAAATGAGTTTATTATTAAATAGAAAACTAAATATTTCTTTTACGTGAACAAATTATCATATGTTTGTACACGTGAAAATTACAAATTATATTTGTATTAAACTTTTACCCTGTAAAACTTAAGGTCATACTCACTGAATCAAAAACGTCTACTCTGGCACTATTCTGCAGCAGCATTTGAACAACAAGGAAGTGCCCTGAATCACAAGCGTATAACAAAGGTGACCAGCCATTCTGTAGACAACAAAGATAAAATTTCGAATTAATAGTGTCAATTAAAAGTTCATTAATTTAATTTTGTTCAAATAAACCATTACAGTAGTGTAATGCATAAATTTGGGACAAATTAAATATAACCCGTTCCAAAATTACTACGCTTTTTATATATTTTTACTGTAAAGATACTACAGGCTTAGGAAAGGAATGTTTTATAAAGTCACTTACTGCTGCTTGTTTATTGCATGCAATTTGAAGTTTTGAAGCGGGTAATCTTGCGATGATTTCTTTTAAGATATCTTCATTTCCTACTCTGCAGCAATAATGAATGGGTGTTTCCTGATTCTGTAAAAAATATATACTTTCCATTTAGATGCATTTTGTACTCTCATAGATACTTATTCATTCAACATTTAACATCTGAATTTTAATAACTGCTGAATTATTTATATTGATTAATCGAACATCTTTGTGAGCAAAGCAAAGTAAAATTTGAGAAATTTAAGGATTGCATTCACATGATTCCTTGTATAACACAAAATAGTGCCCGCCGTTTGAAAAAAAAAGATTCCTTATATCAATGTATCACAATTTTTGTGTATCTTGAGGTTAATTTTAAATTTCATTTTTTGCGGAAATTTTATTGAGACCAACGTGTATGCAGCAGCTCAGAAAACAAACAGAAAAAAAGAACCTCAGAATAAAATAATATAATGACAAAATAATGCTAAGTAAATGTAACTCATTATTAATTAATGATAGTATTAAATAGTACTGTCATTATTAATACTTAAAGCTGAATTTTTAAAGCTAAATATTTTGCCCTTTTCTGTGAACATTAATTTCTTTTGTGTAACAAAACAAACAAAAAACAAAGGCTTCACAACGTTTCGTGACCCACCAAAAACTGGCTCCTGAACCACTACTGTTCATCTTCTTTCCTCTGGAAACTTTATCTTAGACAGATTCCTCAGAAGTTGACAGTGTATGCGCAAACTTAAAAATGCACAGATAAGTTTTAAATTCGGCCATAATGTTTTTCCCTCAGTACCAGCTTTGCCCACCTACTTGTTTATCATTCTTCTTTCATGAAATAAATTTATTCAACGACACTATAAAAATAATTCATATGTCGATATACAAGTTACCTTCCGGAGCTAGAATCCATTTTAACTGCAAATGTATTTTAATAAATGATCATAAATTTCTATCTATTTAGAAAGTAGTTCATGCAAATTTTAATACACTCATGTCCATAAATTAAGGATAATTCGGAGTCACGCGGAAATCGAACTCTAAAATAAATATATCACCTGTAAAATCACTAGACACATCTTCAAGAATCATATGCAAATTTCAGGAAATAACCAGATGACACCGATGGTACGTCACAATGACGAGAGTGTAAAAGAGTGATATATAAGGAATAGAGGCAAAGAAGTAAAATTGTTCGCAAGCGCTTTATAAACATTTCAGTGCAATAACCGAATAGTTATGACACAAGGGATGCATTCGGATGATTTTTTACGTGGTAGAATTATCGGCCATCTGGAATGTGGGCGTAATGAACTGGAAGTATCAGACGAACTTGGAATTGCCCAGAGTGTCATCTCCAGGCTTTGGCAACGATTCCAAGATGATGGTAATGTGAGAAGACGTTACAGCACAGGTCGCCCCAGAGTTACAACGCCGAATGAGGACCAGTATTTGGCTGTTATTGCCAAAAAAAACAGGCGGAGCACAGCCACAGAGCTGTCTCGTCAGCTCTCTTCAGCCACTGGTACGACAATTTCAAGGCAGACCATGTACAGACGCTTAGGGCAGATTGGTCTATATACTCGTAGACCTGTCAGATGCGTTCCACTTACTGCAACTCACTGTCGCCTGCGGTTAGCCTGGAGTAGAGACCATGCATTGTGGACACCGCAACAGTGGGCTTGTGTGATGTTTTCCGACGAGCCCAGGTTTAGCCTGCAGTCTGATTCTCACCGGACTTTCATATGGAGAGCTCCGGGTACCCGTTACCACCAAGAAAACATCATTGGGGTAGAATTATTCTGGGTTCCAGAACTGACCTGCATGTTTAAATTGAACTGTGACAAGCCAAATCTATCGGGACGTCATTCTGGAACAACATGTAGGTTTTTTTCGGGGCGCCATGGGCGTACAATTTGTGTTTATGGATGACAACACCCGTCCTCACCGTGCAAACATCGTAAGTGAATGCCTTCAATCGGAGGATATCACCCGTATGGACTGGCCAGCATTCTCCCCGGACTTGAATCCAGTAGAGCCAGTGTGGGTACACGCTTGGCCGACGAGTTGCAGCCCGTCAACCTTCTCCTACATGTCTACCGGAACTTCGGAGAGCATTGCTTTTTGAGTGGTGTAATATCCCCCAAGATCAGATCGATAATTTGATACCCAGCATGCCTAGGCGTTGTACGGACTGTATTGCATCGTCTGGGAGACATACAATGTATTAACAATCATACCAACCATGTAATATTGGTTTTTTTGTAAATAGGTTTTTTTTTGTAATTTGCTCCAGGGAGGAAAAAATCGCTATTTTTTTTAATAATATCAAACATATAGCATCTTTTTTTGCTCTTTACCTTTTGTTTAATAAATAAGTTTTACAAATAAGTCAAATTTGTTTTGCTTCTAACTCTTCCTTTGCCTGATTTTGCATTATCCTTAATTTATGGACATGAGTGTATATATATATATATATATGTAATTTTAAAGTACTAAAATTATTTAAATTAGTTACAATATTTAGCATTTTCAGCTGACTAAAAAAATATTTTTCAACAACACTTAAACATGACATTCAAAGTCAGATTCAAGAGGCATATGATTTTCGTTAATTCTACGAGTTAAATTAATGTGCTGTTAAAATCTATTGTAAAATTTATCATAACTTACTTTTTGCGTTTCTGTTGTTACGCTACCTCCATTTTGTAGCATCAAAGCTATAAGATCTTTATCCTCTGTTGGATAATGGACTTGATCTTTATTAATTGAAGAAACGTAATGTGTTGCCGTTTCTCCACACTAGTTAAAGAAAACAACACTTCATTTTATTAGAAATATTATCAGTATATTTTGAAATACGAGAGAAGAAAATACTTTGTTTCTTTATAAATTAGACACTTTTATTAAAAACTCCCGATTTTAAATATTATACGTGGTGCAAAAAATGGCCAGTTTAACAGTATGAAGATACCTATTATTGAAAATGATTGACATTTTAGAAAAAGTTAATTTTGAAGCCAAAATTCATAATAGAAGGCAAACTAATGGATACCCTGAAGCTTTGTCAAAGTTGAACAGCAATGCAGAAACAAGTGTATATTTTTTAAACTTAATAATATTAACTGCCATAAATACAGGAATACGATCAACAGCGTGGTCAGTGAGTGCTACAAGTATTGCATATCGAAAATTTTCACTTATTTGAAAGAGGTTTCATAGATCATACATAGCACATATTATATACTGGTATAAATGCAAAAATTCTTCAATTATTTCATGAATGCATTCTGAAGTTCCTTTTGAAATACTTCTATAAAAGAAGTCAAGAAACATTTTTGCCCTAATTACGATTAATGAGAATGACTTCTTGTGAAAGGAATATCAGTACCCGCAGTACTGAATTTTAATTTCTAAAGGAATAGGGATGTAAATACGCTATTTAATACACTTACATATTTATAAGCTTGATAACGATAGCCAGACACTTCGAAATTACTGTAAATAAGCGTACAGTAAATGGTTTAATTTATGATTTCTGTTATTAGGCTTCACGATATTGTGTAAGACTTAAATATTGTAAGATTTTTGGAGCAGAGGAAACGCGTTAAATTTTAAAGCGAGATTAAAAATGTTTTCTAAACTTTGCATTTTTAAGAACTAAAAATATGAAAGCTTGAGTTACATTCGATTTCCCAGGTCTTTGATTTTCGAAACATGGATATGAAGTTTTAATTGTATGTAATTATTCTGTTACGAAGATAAAGTTAATAAAAAGGACATATATCCCAACTGTCACTTAAAATGTATTCAACGCAGACATAGGTATCCCAGTAGCCTCCTACGAGTTCTGACATTTAAAGCATTAACAATAAATTTTACTATTAGAATTTATTAAAAATATATTTAAATAGGAAATGAACTTTCGTTTCAAAAAGTTTAATAAGTTAATTAATCCTCTAGCAGTATTCTACACACAATCAATTTTTTAATCTCAAGATCAACTTGTTGCAAAATAATTGTTTTGTGTGCGTATTTGCCATATTCGGCATAACTATTTTCTTACATTAAGATTGCATTTTTTTTAAATAATAGCAAAAGTAATTTTGATTTTTTACTTACTTTATTGGGTTGGTTAATATAGTTAATTAGCTGGATTTCTGATACTTTAGACTTTTTATGAAGAACGAGACTTTTCGCTATTTCATAATGACAGTTTTTGACGGCAACATGCAAAACGCTCTCTCCATGCTAAAAAAGAAATATAAATAAGTATCTTAGAAAGCGTTCAGTAAGTAAATCAACTTGAATTATTCTCAAAATAATTACGCTAAGAAATTTAAGTTAAGTTAGAATCTAATGGAGAGGGAAGAACAAAGTTCTATGTATTATGCATCATTTTGTATAAAATATTGCAATATTGCACTTAAATTCAATTTTAACAGGATTATGCCAAACATAACTAATTACCTTAGATAAACTATCCAATTCTGCACCATCTTCTAACAACTGATTTACAGTTTTCAACTGACCATGACGAGCAGCATTGTGTAGAGGCGTCTCACCCTCCTAGTGAGAAGAATGGATATAAATTTTGAGTAATTATGTCTTGTAAGCTTTGCGTATTTTAAGGGTTTTAATCTTGTTAACATTTGGCTGTTTACTTGAATGATATTTCGTTTACACAGTGTAGTACACTGCTTTTTTTATTCAGTTTTCCTTACTTAAATCTCCTTTTAAGACTATAGGAACAGTATTTACACTGCTTATTACTGCAACTGTGACACCAAGAAGGAAAGGACATAGAAATTTGAAATTCAAAGGTTCAATATGCATGTTAATCATATGCAAATAAACACAAATTGGGAACCAGATATATAAATTATTTCCATTTATTTTGTACGTAATAGGATTCCCCATGCGAGAAAAAATACTCATTTACACTTGTTGCTATGCTCTCAATGGGGTCAATAACCATTGGCTTGGAAATCATTTGCGCCGCTGCAATGATCTGGGTATGTTAAGCGTTAAACTGTCAGCTAAATTTTTCATCAATCAGTCATGTCTCAGATGTGTTTGAACAGGAGAGCATTGTGGAGATACGGCAAAATATGTAACAAGTCTACGTAGGCTATTCATAGCAGCTCAAGTAACATATAACATAGCTTTATCGTGATGAGAAACGGCTTCTGGGACTTCTCACAGAAATACTTTTACTGAATCTAGGCCAAATCAGCGTAGCTTTAGCTGGAAGTGTACCAGGAAAGAAGATTAGAGGACTTGGCTAGACCGCTTACCACAGCTTATGCAGCCCGACTCATATATGAGAGTTGAGAAGCGGGACGGATGTGACATTTTCTTGGTAAAACTAATTGATAGGAATAGCCACTTTGTAATTAGACCAATTTCCAAGCTATCTATGAGACCATGCCGATATACGATCATTTGAAATAGAAGTAAGAATCGGGTTGCATATAAGCATTCTGTACCGCGCCATGCGTATAGGAAGAAATCCGTACTTGTGATTGGACATACTTTCCGGTGACATCATTTTCTCTTGGCGTAATGACATTTAGGCGGCATTCTTACGGTTTTGTTTTCGTTGAAGGACGCGAATGAGTGTCACGGAAGAGTGAAAATATTGTTTGTTTTCTTTGAAACGAAAAAATTTAGCTGCAGCGTTCTGCAGATGGCTTCATGTTTCAAGAAATAATAAAATTATGAAATCTTTCAAAGATGCTGTTAACATCAAAAGCTATCTTAGCAGAAGCGCTTAGATTATATAAATAGCCGAGTTCAAGAATTTAGTACAAAAACCAAAACACGGTGATCTCAATTCAACTGTAAAGGCATTCTGTGCTAGTAAGTACATCATTATTATCGCAATTTTGTTGCATTCTGTTCCTTTCACATTGCAGAAAATTTGTGCTTTGCAAATGATATGTTATTTCCATGTTCATGTCCATGTCATTTGTAATATTAAATGAAAATACCTTAAATGAAAGAAAAAAGTGCATTTAATACTGTCGCTGAATTCAATATACGTGTATCAGAAAAGAAACTTCCTGCCAAATAACATTTTTATGCAAATGTACAAAAATGTTACACATTAAAAATGGGTATTATTCATAGAGTAATATTATTCAATTTAAAATACGTATCTCTGTTTCTCTGTTCCAAATCTATGTTAGTCTAACTTCAAGAATAAATTTCACTTTTTCAGAATGATTATAAATATTGCAAATTTACTGTGTACTATGTTAGCTCCCGACGTCGTTTTTGCTATTTCCGAAAACTGACTTGTCTCATGCTTTCGGAGAATGCATCTGCTGAGAATGGATGTATAATGACCATAAAATAATGAATTAATATTCACAACACATTTAATATGAATGGCTTTAAATTAAGAATATATTTATTAAAAATCCCCGCACTTAATACACATTTACGGAGTTAGCACAAGAAGAAATAATACTTTTTCTCTCCAGGAAAAAAAAAATCGTTACATTTTTTATGTTTAATTCACCACACTAGAATAGTGTAAGAAGTGTAATCTCATAGTAACAAAAATACAAGGCACGCTATATTTTTGGTATTGCTATCAACATGTAAGCGAACGGTATGGAGGTGTACTTTCGAAAAGCCCAAGCAAAGTCAAGGCGTTCCTAAGCGTAGAGGAAATGATGTCATTTGAACCCATGTCCAATCACAAGGAGGGATTTTACCCTATGTGCGTGGCGCGGTACAGAATGCTTATATGCGATTGGGTTAAAGACGATAATTCTATTTTTGCCTCTTCGACGCGATTCAAAGACTATAATGGACGTACAGCCAAATATTTATTTTCAAATTATCGCTAAATTGATTCCAAACTATCTCTTTCAAAGGCTATAATAATTTGGCATCAAATGAAGCACCTATTACTATTTCACTTGAGCTTAATCCAATATCTTGGAATCATCTATTGAAGGTTTATATAGACACTATCGGACCTCCTGATATGTGACATTCTGAACCTTCCAAATTTGACAATTGTTACACATTTTTCTACAAATTTCATTGAATAATTTTTTATCAGCTGACTCTCTTTTATCAAAGCATTTTCTAAGAAAAGTTAAGCTTTTCTCTACTTTTCTTAAATCTGTATTATATTCCAAAGGTAATGTGTTCAAATTTTGCGGAAGGTTTATTATTCACTTTAATTCTATATATGATTCAATTTCATTATTAAATGTTATTCTTTAATAATAATAATAAATAATAAAACTTTTTGTTTTTAATATTGTCATAAAATGATTTGAAAAATTTAATCATGGATTACTTTAAGCGGCATTCAAATAAAAAAAATATCTTTGATTTGATTTAGCTTGATTCTCAGATTATTTTTAATTTTATATTGTTCTGAGTTGTCATGTATTAAATTTCTTTATTCCATAAATGCTTAATTTTTAATACATGTTTTATCTATCCAGAAATTAAATTCAGGGAATATTTTATTTTAACAAAATTATAAAATTTCTAATAATTTAGGCAGTATTCATTAATCTCATTAGGAGAGGAACTTATTCTTGAAACTACACTTTCCTTCTAACTCGCAGATTGACGTGAGATGTACTTTTTTTTTAAAAATTACATTTGTGATTCTGAAAAACGTTTAAAGAAAACATACCAATAAAGTAATTCTAAGACATTTAACATTTTAGCAATTAAAAATTTCGAAATAATCGGCGATAAATATTTACTTCATTTCTTGCATTCACATCGGCTCCACTTTTAATAATAAGCTCTGCGCATTTATGACCATCGATTACGCCTGCAGCCATATGTAAAGCAGTTTCTCCATTCTGTTTGAAAAGGCAACTTGTTATTTCTAAAACAATCTTAGTTTAAAAGCAAAACACGAATAAGAACACATATACCGCAGCAGTATTTTTTTAAAAACTGTTTTCTTACTTTTCCTGCTTTCATCTGCACATTTGCTCCATGGCCCAACAAGATTTCAACAACTTCAGGTTGATTAGCTTGCACAGCCAAATGCAGCGCTGTAAAGTTTTCCTATGTAAAGGGAAGAAAAAATGAGCTTTGCGTGAATGAGTATTGATTCTATCAACTTGTATTAGAAACTCTCGGAAGAAATTAATTAGAGTAATGAAACTACCTATTTGTTGAGCAGTTAAATTATTTTCCTTTCATCTACAAAAAAGAATCTAGAGCATTAATGAAAACATTTCTTACTGGAGTTGTCGCATCAACATTTTCTCCTCTGTCTAGCAAATTTCGGATGACTTCAACAAAACCATGGGCAGCAGCTGTATGGATAGCTTTTGTTCCAGTCTGGAATGCAATTTAAAAGAATACAATTTTAGAATACGCATTGTTGCTAGAGAATATATGAAGCAAAATATGTAAAGGATGTTTCTATTAATAACCTATCCCTCCATCTTAATATACTAAGGCTTGATAAAACCTTTTTCTTTTAATTCAGTTTGCTCCAGTGCTTTATATACCCACTAAAAGTAGAAAGTTATAAAACCTGCTTCGTTTATTTTCATCTACATTTTTAAAATCAGAGGAAATGCCCTCATTATTGTTATGTATATTTAGATTCTTTTGTTTTTAAGACTGAAGGCTAGTGAAAATAATCAATTTGTTTCTGATTATTGTAATAAAGCTATAACTTTCTTTGAAGGAATATCATTAAACATCATAGGGGTTCATTCAAGGTATACAAAATCAAAACTTTGATTTATATGTTACGAATAAACATGACTTTCGTTCAGAATAATAACTTTGAATTCATAATGAAGCTACACTGATTCAAGAAAAAGATTCTCAGTGAAATCTTGTAAACTTAAGTCTGTCTTTCTAAGAGCTAGATAATATAACTTAGGCAAAGTTAGCGAGAGCTAGCTATCTATGTCTCGTCGAAATGTTAACAGGGCTGACCCCAATAAAAAAATGAAGGTTTTTTTATTTAAATCTAATATTTCTTTTTTCTCATACTACCATCCATTCTCGAGAAATTACATAATGACAGACTGTAATACCCCATTTCGTAAGGACACGTATATCCATACCTTGTCCAAGATGAGTACTAGGATGAGCAGCATGTGAAGCAAGCCCTTTTTTAAAAAAAATTCCATTTTGACTAATGAAAAGATTTCAACATTAACCTATATTCTGAATGAATTTTACTTAGGGACACAAATGAAACTTAAGCTGTTGGTAGGAAGATTTTAAACTATGACAAAATAATAAAGCCGAAATTCGTACAATACATATTTAATATCAATTATCTTTAATTAACATGTTTTCCGTTCATCAATTTCCTATTACAAATTTAACGAATTAATTTACGATTACACTTTTAATTTAAGATTATAATCTGTACATAATACAATATAGGCATCAAAAATTTAAAAATATCGACAAAGTGATTTTTCTTGTGTATGAGAATAACACCAAGCTAAAGATATATTAGCAAACGCAGATTTATGTGGTATCGCAAGTTGCAATCGCGAGTACTGCGCGTTCTCAGGGGCTCTTAAATCAGTAATTAAAAAAAAACTAAGCGTAATCTGTGTATAAACATCAGAATCCAGTAAAATTCAGTTGAGATGGTCCTCTCAAGTCACAAATTCTGAATAAAATTACTGCATTGTATAATTTCATTCTCAACATTTAATTTAGAATTAACAAGAAAACCGTCATTAAAGCCAATACAACATAGGTTTATTCAAATAACTTCCTCAATTTTAAAATTTTACTGAAAGAATAGCTGTGCGTTTTAAATATCGCATTAATTTAATTTAATTTCAGAATTTTTTCTTCGTTCCACACACTGGAGATCTGCCATCATAATTGAAAAGGCGTAAATCCTGCTTAACGTTTTCTTCCTTTATGAACAACAAGATTTTGCTAATCCTCCAACAAGCTAAAGACAGCCGTTAGAAAGTATTTTCGTGATTACAGTCCCCAAATTCGTGAGTACAATGTCCAAATACCCGTGCCAAATGTTAAGCGGACTTTTCTTTCAGATGTTCTTTCTGGTTATCAGTGATTTGTACACACTTCAAGGTACATGTATGTGTACACTCGCATGCAAAATTAAGAGAATTTGCAAATTATGTCAGTTTTTACGAAAAATATTGAGCCAAAGGTACTAATTGCGCCACTGAAAAATTATGCAAACATTCAGAGTCGAATAGGTGAGTGTCCAGGGAGCTGTGATTGTGGAGGGGATTATAAGCTCACGAGGGATATATTGTAAGCTCGGACTCCTTCATGACTTTCGCGATGCTTCTTATGAGAGTTGGGTAAATTTTATAAGGCATCAGATAAAATGAGTAACGACGGAATGAGGTGAAGAATTGTCGGGAGTCAGAACAGTCACTAGCGCAGGTGGCTACAGAGCTCAGTGTAAAGCCAGTGTTGTCTGCAATTTGTGCAAACAATTTCAGGACACAGGATTTATATCGAGAAAACCCAGGGAATAACCCTGGAGTTGAGAATTTCCTTGGTGCAGGAGTGAGAATGAATGCCTCAGGGACTTCTCTTCTGCCTCCTATCCAGCATGCTGTCACGCTGCGCAACCTGTCTGTCTGTGACACCTCATATTAGACTCCTCTTTTTTGTTCGACATCACATCATGGATATTGGACACCCCTGCACTATGAGGTTTACTGATAATCATACGTCACTTTCTCTGTTATAAATGTATATTCATATAAAATTTTGTTAAAATCTGTTTAATTAGTTTCCAGAAATTCGACGTAATGAGATATTCTCTTAATTTTTCACACGATGTACTTATTTCAAGGTATTAGAATTAATATTGTTGAAATTATACACACAGCAAAGCAGCACAGAATCTTTCAACAATACACAAATACAGAAAATCCATTCATTAATTAGGAATTTTATTAACGAAATATGAGACATCATTTCACACTTCGTCAACTAAAATTACTTTGTTATTAATTTGTTTGTTATTTTGTTACCTTTGTTTGTTTGTTTATATTTCTTCAGTCTGTTTATTTTGATAATTCCAGCGATAAGTTCCTTAGAGAACACAGTTAGCCATGTGTAATTTAGTGGCTAATTCACACGTTAATATAGAATAAAAAAAAATCAAAAGATGGTTTCATCTTGAAAAGAGTTAAGAAAACTTCATGCGTCGGAATATATTTTTTCTCTTAAACTGATTTCAATTTAGTCAACATTGTTTGATTAATGCCTTTATGAATTCTTTAGGTAAAAATGTTTGATATTTTTTAAGAATATGTGACTTAATGAATTAAAGCAAGCTTGAAACAAAGTTTACTGAAATTGCTTTTGCTTCTTACTTTGTTAGACATGTGAAGAGGAACTCCTTTCTTTAGGAAGACT
This sequence comes from Stegodyphus mimosarum, assembly GCA_000611955.2. Lineage (NCBI taxonomy): Eukaryota > Metazoa > Arthropoda > Arachnida > Araneae > Eresidae > Stegodyphus > Stegodyphus mimosarum. The sequence goes on from KK122525.1 coordinate 240,425, forward strand.
AATGCGGTTTCTTGATGACCAGATTCTGATGCAATATGCATCAGAGTCCTACCATCCTGAAATATAATTAGACGCTTGAGTAAGCATTGCCTGTTAGGATAATGCAAAATAACTTCATTCAGACTTAAGAGAATACTTTATATATAGTAACTCTTAAAATTTTCCAGAACCAAATAGAGTCATATTAGTTTTCTCGTTGGAAACAGCTCAATTTAAAGACCTGAAACTACACAAGGAAAAAAGAAAGGAAGCAATATGTTTTTACTTATGTGTCTATGGGTCTATGTATCTATTACCTATTGATCTACCTACGTATTTGCTGCGAATACGGTGTTGCAAAGCTTTTAATATTTTAGTCATTTGAAGTCCAAGTTTAGAGTGCTTTCATTATCAATAAAAACGAACGTAATAATACTGCAGAATATCTATAAATACAGGTAAGTAATTTATAATGTGACATAAATATTACTAAAAGATTTGAAGATACAGATTGGCTTAAATTTTATCCGTGCTTAAAAAAAAAAAAAAAAAACAAATGCGCTCAGTTACGAGTATTTACACTTAAAGTAATCGCTTTGTTTAGGAATACATTTATATGTGAACAGATTTTTTCACAGCTAAAAATTAATAAGAAAAGAACTGGATTGATCGATGACATCTACAGTCCGTGATAAACATAATTTTCAGTGATTTTTCCCTAAGGCTGCAAACTCAATGAGAATCAAAATACCATCATATTTAAAGAGGTAGTTAGGAATATAGAAATTTATAATTATTTACATACAAACATATATACTTTTTATTTATATGAAGAAAAAATTTTATGAATAAGACTTGTCAAGTTTTGTCCCAAGAGGAAAGTTTTCTTTGAATAGGAAATTATCATAAATTGCTTATTTTTAGTTTAATTTCAGTTATTTAATGATTTATTAAACAAAAATTACTTTAAATAAATGCCAGTCTATGAATTTAGTATTTAGCTCTCAATATATATGAATTACAAAGTATAAGCAACAAAAATGTCTTGCAAGTAAAAAGTTTAGATTTTAGGCTGAAAATAAATATAAAATTTAAATTTTTATTTTCGCGTTATTATTACTGTTTATGCATGTTTTGAGAAATAGTAAGATAAAGTTGAAATTCAGTTGAAGTAGTCTTTACATTCTGCTGATAAAAATTTTCGTTTTGTTAACAAAACATTCTGACCTTAATGTGTTTTTAGACTGTACATTTGGTCCGCATGTAGTTTGTTTGAAACATTGCCTTACTGTATGCCAGTTGTCGATATAATTATAATTGGTAACTAGAACTTTTGCAGTTGGCTTCTCAAATATAGGAAAATATCATTATTATAGCTATAATAACCTGCACTTTTGCTGAAGACAGACTCTCTGGAGATCGATGCATTTACCGATTTACCTACCTGTCGGGAGGATTCTACTTCAGTAGTGCGCCTATGTGAAGACTTGAAAATGAGTTCCATCACAGTATTTACAGCGAAATTCGAACACATAGGACATGCTTGCTGCGAAGAAATGCCATAAACGTAGCTGTCCGGTCATAAGCTTCGTATAATTTCCAAGTATGCTTTAACTTAACCTATATACACTCAATACCATAAAAATTTACTCACCAAGAAATTATTGTGGAATTGTGAAAACTTGGCATGAAGGTACATGTCGGGTAGATATGCAAATGATTAGAAAGGCAGCCTGATTGCGAATTGCGTAATGCCAGAGGGCGTTGAACTTCGTTCTTCTTGGAGTATAAAACAGGTAACCAGAACTTGTTTGAGTGTACTTAATCTTTTGCTAAGGAAACACTGAGGTAGACATGCCGTTACGCCGCCATCGAAGACAATATCAGCAGCTGTCAGAGTTTGAGGGTGAAAGAATTATAGGGATGATGGAAGCTATGTGGTTAGCTCGGCGAGTCAGGTAGGCCGTTCTGATTTTACTGTGAGGAGGTGTTGGAACCAGTGGATAGAAGAGACGTCATTTACACGGCGACCAAGCTCACCACGCCTTCGACAGACCAGTTGTCTAGAAGACTGTCACATCCTACGACACGCACGTGTAGAGCCAACTGCCTCATTGGCCGCTAATCCAGACACAGGCAGAAGCTTCATTACGGGCCCTTGTGTCTTCCCGGACCATCGCAAGGCGCCTGGTTGAAGGACATCTGGTATCGCGGCGCCCATTATGTGTGCTGCCAATGACACCCACCCAACGACGTCTCCGTTTGGACTGGTGTCGCGCAAGACAGGATTGGACTTTAACGGAATGGAACCAAATTGTCTTCAGCGACGAATCTAGATTCAATTTGACCAGTGATGACAATCGTGTTCGTGTGTGGAGGCCTGTGGTAAGCGCCTCAATTCTGCCTTCCCTTTATAGCGACACACCGTTACCACAGTTAGTCTGATGGTATGGGGTGCCATTGCTTACGATACACGGTCACCTCTAATATTGACCCATGGCACAATGACAGGCTAGCTGTAGGTCCATGATATTCTTCAGCCACATGTGTTGGCACTCATGGCAAGGCTCCCAGGAGCCTGTTTTCAGCAAGACAATGCTCGGCCACACATAGCACGGATCTCACAAGACTGTTTCTGCCATATTAACATCCTTACCTGGCCTACTCGATCCCCAGATTTGTCACCAATCGAGCATATCTGGGATCATTTGGGACGGCAAGTTGGACAGCCTACGAGATTGGCCGAACTAGAGGCGCGTTTACAGCAGCTGTGGAACGAGATGTCTCAGGATACCATACGGAACTTGTATGTCTCAATTCCCTCTCGTATCGCATCGTGCATTCACTCTAGAGGTGGTCCAACAGAGTACTAAAGCTTCCGTTCATGTGTAATTTTTTCTGCAATAAATGATCCTTTTTTCTTTGATTTTCTAATCACTTGCTTATATCAAAGTAGTACTTACATATGTAAAATTTCGTTTCATTCTGACAATTCTTTCTTGGTGCGCAAAGTTTTATGGCAATGTGTGTATATACATATATATCCATTTAATCTTGAAACCTGAATTATTTGACATTGATTCATTAATCAGATCGTGATGTGACAGGGTACGTGCTTCGTCACACCATAAAAGGGAAACTGGAAATTCATGAAGTTAAATGCCGCTTGAAATTTAAAGAATATTCTTATTAAAAATGCTAGAAACACGTATCGTATTATGATTTATTAAATTTTAATTAACTGACATTAGCATTATGAAACTCATAACTGTGTGTTGAATATAATTTGCAAGTTTTTTTTAAGTACATAAACTGATAACAGGAAAGTATACGCTTTATAATTCATGAGATGCACAAAATATAATATTGTGTTAATCTTTAAATCTGAGCGAAAACAATTTTTCCTATGAAAAATATATAGTAATGCAGTAATGAAACAGTATTGCACGATTTTAATTCACTGAGTGATGAAATGTTTCCAAGTCTTATAAGAAATAATTACAGACAAATAAAAAAGATATGTACATT
>KK122525.1:243951-261178 GCA_000611955.2 Stegodyphus mimosarum
ACCTTTGTTCGTTTAAAAATTGAGGCTTTAAATTTATCAGCCAAAGTTTCCACAATCGTACTGTAGCCTTTTTCAGCAGCTATATGTAGAGGAGTACGATCTTGGTTATCAGTTATATTGGCATTTGCACGAAACTGAAAAAATACTTTTAAGATTTCTGCATCACCATTTTCACATGCTACATGCAGCGGCGTTAAACCTTCGTGCTGTGAGAGTAAAGAAAACACATATAATAACAATTTAAATCTTAAATTGCTTTGATGATATACATTGTTGAACAGTTGCTAAAAATGGATCTCAAATTGCAGGGTAAAATAATATTAAGCAGCGGTAGAGGCTAAGCAGGATAAAATATTTTTGCCACTCTCTTCGGATATAAATAGAATAAAGGATATTTATTGTTTAGAAAATGTAGAATGTTTTTGTCATTATGCAGAAGGAAAAAAATAACAGGAAAATACAGAAACATTGAATGTTCTTTTGTTGTTGTGTATGAAGAAATGTAAAAATTCATATGAACGACAGCAGGCACCTTTGAAAAACGTGTCAATACGGAATATGTCTACCGTGGAGTGCGATGCAAATTTCCACGCGCCATGTCATGCTTTTCATAACGTTACCCATCATTTGTAGAGGCAATTCATCCCACTCTTATGCCAGTGGATGGATGAGGGTTTTCTTGTTCTTTGAAGGATAATTTTGACCAGAAAGTCGCCTGCCCAGAGCATCTCAAATATCTTCATTGGGGTCTTGGAGAACGTGCTAGCTATTCGAGGCGCTGAATATTCTCGCCCTCTAGACAATCCCGAATAGCGAGTGTTCGATGACATTGGGCGCTATCGTCCATGAAAAGAAATTTATCACTAGAAGCAATACGGAAAAGGCGAAAATGAAGCAGTAGAACTTCAACAATATATCGTTGGTGGATCATAGTCTTAAGTGCACCCACACATAGGGAAGTACGGCCATTGTTCATGATCTAGGGCCATAACATGGTACTGCATCTCGGATATTGGTGCCTTTCCCGGATATCTTCTGGACGATAAGTTGTACCACTCTCAAGGTTGATCAATTGGCCTCTACCGTTTGATGACAGATTCCACTCACGTTCATCTAAGAACAGCACGCACGCCCAATCCTCTTCAGTCTAATTGTGATGTTCGCGACACCATTGTAAACGGGAAATAGGTTGTGTGTTGACAATGGGACATACAAAACAGGTATGCGAATGTATAGGCCTCAGTCCCTGAAATGTCTGACTAGGTTTTCGGAAGATCCGCTGTTCTATGGCAGCAAAAACTCATTCCCCACCTGAGCTTTGGTGATCTGGTTTATTTTTGCCGATAGGATGTACCTATCTCCTGCAGGCATTGTACATCTAACACCTCCCTTGTGAAGCAGGTTACACGTTACAGTTGTTTTAAATGTCTTTAACAGCCGTGAAACAATGATGTGGGGATGTTGAATATCCAGGCAGCATCTGTTAATTTTCTCCATTCTTCGATCTTCCCAATGATACGGCCACTTGCAAAATTAAAGTTATGTCGGAAAAACATACCGAAACTTTCACGGCCGTCAATTCAATCTTTCCCGTAAACTTTGCCACACGCTTCAAATCCTTTAAATCTTTTATTAGCACTATCACGTGATGAACGGGTGAAGAAATGAAAATTTACATACTCACACCTCTTCTTACTGTGTCCCGCACTTATTCTAATTTTCTACATTTTGCTTCCTTTCATTTTGTGGTTGCTATGGGTGATAGTGTTGTCTGCCATTAGCAACTGTGCAGCAATGTATATTATCGTACTTACTACGAAATTTGCTAGCTCAGAAGAACCATTCTAATGTTTTATAAATATTTGTTATGCACCACCAAGGCTTGATTTTATGAACATTTTCTTTTTTAAAATTATTTCTAAATTAAAAAAGGAAGTGGTTTGTCTAATGTAATGATTAAATTTTAATTGATAAAAAATCGGGATTCGTTACAATCCGAGAGATTTTTAAATAAAATATTTTTCTCCTAAATGTATTCAGTATTACAGGTTATTTAAATCTTATTTATTTTGCACTTATTTTAACATTTAGATCATGGATGTGTCCTACTTTAAATTCCAAATGATAACTATAGTACAAAAAATGCCTGTCGTTTTGTGCCAGCTAAATAATTGCTTAGTTATAAGCCGTAAACACTGAAGCAAAGTATGGCTACTAACACGTACTTAAAAATAGCTATTAAAATTAAAATTCTTTTAACATTAACTATTAAATTATTTTTAAGAACATCTGCCAAAATTCACGAATGTTAGAATGAAAATTAATTGAAATTCATCATGAATTTCTTCTCCCAAATAATCAAATTTAAATAAGTATGTAATCTTTATATAATATAAGTGTATGAGTTCAAAGCATAATAAAAAATCTTAAATTTCTTTGACATTAAAATGCTATTTAAAAAATTATTTTAGTAATAAAATTATAACAAATTGTATATACATGTTATTTAATAATTTTCACTAATATTTAATAATGGAAAGGATTACAAATACTTTAAAAGATTAATTAAAATCCTTTTAAAACATAAAATAATACATTTCTAAACTCCTTACATTTTGAGCATCAACATTTCCTCCGCTGTTGAGCAGCAAACGTAGCAACTCTCCGTTTCTTCTTCTCGTGGCTATGTGCATTACTGTATCTCCAGTATCTTCTAAACTATACCTCAATTGTTCCTTAGCAAGCGCGGTAAGAAGTTCTCTGCATAAACTGTTGTTATCATTTTCAGCAGCCAAAAACAGTGGAATTTTTCCATCCTGCGATAGAATTTTAGCATTTTGATTTTAGAAGGAAGGCATTGCTTTAACCGAAAAGAAAAGTTGAGGATTGTAAATCAAATACATACTTTGTCCTTAATAAGTCTCATGTCTTTGCTACCACTACGAAGAAGAATACTTAAAGTTGCTGATGCAGATCCTCGTCCTTTTGAGCAAAGAATATGAATAGGAAGCTGATTTTTTGGCTGTAAAAATTAAGTATGGAATAGTTTATTAGTTTCTTCACATTCGAAGTTTTCTGTAGAAAAATTGCTTATAAATATTCTTGTAGAAAATAATAGCTGCTGGTAAATATATTCATTCAAAAAATAATCTCAGGTTTTTTAAATGAATATATTAGGAAAAAGTCAAGGTAATATCTGAAAAAGAAGTAATACTAAAAGTAAAGTTTAATTTGAGAACGCATAGGGTTTTACTGCGTCTAGAAGCTTGAGTCAAAGTCCTGCAGATCCTTCTAGACTGACAGTGATCTGTCGCTTAGTCTGAAACAAAATGACAAAGTCTGAAAAAAGCCGCTCCTTGTGCGACAGATGAACCCTGTGTCGCTTGTTCGTAAACCAGAGAATGCTACAGATTAGTCACAGATTTCAGGAAGCTTAAGGTAAAGACGAAGCTAATAGAAGGAGTGTGTGTGTGGGGGGGAGTTTGAATTATTTTCGATGCTAGATCTCACTTAAGGTTTCTTTCAGATGAAGCTACAGCCGGCGGAGGCCTTCAAATATGGGTTTTCGACTCCTACAGGGCATTCTGAATGGTCTCGCATGGCGCTCGGTCTTCAAAATGCTCCCAGTTCCTTTCAGCGGTTAATGGGTATTGTGATAATAAGCTTGTCCCTTTTTACAAATAGAAATTTCTATCAACGACATAGTAATTTGCTCAAAACCATTTGAAGAGTATTTAGAAGTTAAAAATTGTCTTTGAAGGTTGTATATGCATAACCTCAAACTTACACCATCAAAATGCAAATTCTTACAGCACACTATAGACATTTACGGCATACGTACCTTGGGTATAAAATGTCCAAAGGAGCCAGACAACCGGAATCTTAGATTTGTTAAAAAATTTCAACCTCTTTGAAGCAAAAAGCACGTTAGAAGACTTTTTGGGATTAACAGGGTTTTACCTTAAATTTATTCCAAATTTTGCTGAAAGAGCTTTTTCCTTGACGTAATTGACTAAAAGAAAGGAAAAATTTAATTGATCAGTAGATGCTAAACATGCCTTTGAAACCTCAAAAATGAAACTCCGAAAATAACCGGTTCTGGTTGTGTCTGACTTTAACCGCCTCTTTTCTATTTGTATTGAAGAGTCGAATTATTCCTACAGAGCCATACTTGGGCAGGAAGATAACGATGGAATCTTATATCTAATTAACTTTGCTAGTCGCAAACTTAAAGGACCTGAATTAAATTATAGTACCGTCGAGAAGGAGGAGGTGTGGTTTAGGCAAATTCTTGCAATATTTATTGGGGAAGAGGTTTACGGCTTATTGTGACCAAGCGTCGTTATCACATCTGCTGAAATTAATAGATTTCACTTCGCGAATCGTATGTTGGATCATGAGGTTATCACAATACGATTTCAAAATAGTACACAAATCGAGAAGAACACACTTAACGTGAACGTCTTGAGTAGACAATAAAAGCTAGAGTTTAAGAATTCTAATGGTATTGTAAAAATAATTTATTATGTTCTTTAAAGTATTAAAATCCTTATTGTGCTGGCTCTGTCTGCTAGATCCAAAAAATGATTGTATAACATAAGAATTCAAATTGGAAATTGGACAGAAATTAGGTACCCATTTATATCTTCGTTACTGACTCACACAGCCCCTGGCAAATGAAATATATTGCTTTAAATGTAATACTGTTTTGTAACCCTTGTATATATTATATAGTTGTTTACTGATTTGTTTTTGTAAACATAATTTGTTGTATTCTTTTATCCTTGACGAGAGAGGCGATGGGTCTTATTGGTTATGTATTTATATGAATTAGGAAAAATGTTTTATTTCGTTCCGTTCAGTTCCTGAGGATATGCTATCTACAGATTTTGCCTTCAAGGATATTCCTAATTATTGGAAACTAGTAACATGAAATGAGAAGTCGGCACCAGTAAAACTGATCGCGATTAGGATAAAGGATCCTTTTCACCCTTGTGTGTATTACAGAAAAAGAGAGAATGTCTTTTTCTTCCTTTAATGAGAAGAAAGCCTTGGGGACCGACAAACGGACGCACGTTTGAAAAGGTCTTTCTTAAGGGTATGTGTTGAAAGCCTGAAAGAAGAAAATTAAAATTGAGTTCCGTTGCGGGAGATCACGGAGTGGAGACTTCGTAAAAAATTGTACCTGGCTATTTATTGCTCCTTGAACTATAATGCGAAGAGAGAGAGGCTAACGTATTGTTTCGTAGGAGCCGTTTTGTCGGGATGTGTTGTATTTCTGGAAATTTCCCACAGCGAACGGAAGGAGAAATACCTATATACTCTTTTCTTCGAGCGTGCTGAAAAAAAAGTGTGCGGCGCCTGATTTTAATTATTTCTTGGATATAATTGCTTCGGAAAAGGTTAAGGCAGACGGTGATTGACCAAATATGTTCAAGGAGAAATGATTGCGTCAGAGGAGTGGGTAATTAATAATTAGGGTTGATGATAAACAGAAAAGATTTTTGTGAAAGGAGAAGGAGAGGTTCGGGTAGACTTCATTCTGTTGCGGCTTCGTTCCTTTGCTCGATCGAGATATGTAGAAGAAAAGAAAAAGAAGATATGAAAGAGTCTTCATTCTTTTTTCCAGGCTTGCTGCCCTTGCTAGGACAGACTTCAGTTTTTAGACGAAGATGAAGTATTCCAGTTTCCAGATTTTAAGAAATACTTTCTACAAGTTAAAAAATAGCGGGAGATCACTGACTGAAAGGTGTGCACATGGTGTGATGGAGAAAGAACGTTTCTTTAGAGAAATTGTCTTGGAAAGACGAAGATGTAAAGATTCCTGCCGTACTTTGATGAAAATGTTCTTGTCTGATAGTTAGGTGATGCGGACCTTCAAGCGAAAACCGAGAGAAAAGGGTTCCTGTACTACAGAGAAGAAGAGAATACAGACACTGAAAACAATCCCTCTCATGAACTATATTTAACTATGAAGTCAGTGTTCTTATGAACTGTATCGAACTGCGTAAAAGTCAGTGTTCTTACGAACGCTATCAATATATGTGAAAATCAGTGCTCTTACGAACAAAATCCGACTATAGAAATTTACTCCAAAGCCCAGAAAGCTGTAAGTACTCATCACCTCCTTCATGCACGCATGGATGTTTATGTAAACCTTGTGTTAAATCGTAAACGGATAATCGTAAACGGAGCTTATTTTAAGTTTAGGGATAAGTCTTTATGTGTATGTTGATTGTAATTTTTATATGTTAATGAAATTCTTAGTGGCTAGTATAAAATAATGGAAGTGTGTAGCTAAGAATATGTGAAATTTAATAACATGTAATAACATGTTTCTGTCCACTACAGTAAAGTAAGGAAATTTAAATGTATTATTATGTAAATCGAGCCTAGTTATGTGTACCTATGGTTGCATTTATACGTTATTATCAAATTCTCATTAAGAAATAAGATTAAAAATTTAGAGTTTTATTACCAAAATGTGTTACGTAAATATTAAGGAATTACAATTTTTTTTTGTATTTGCACGCTTATTTTCCCCTACGCAACACAGCTTTGTTTACTTTCAAATATAAGTATGCATGTATCAAATGTATGTGTAATAAGCTACAAAAATTTAGAAGAAATTGTACAGTTTTAAATAACGATAATACTTTACTAAAGACCGCTTGGTGGCGAAGTGGCTAGCGCTTCGCGCAGTTGCAACACAGGTCAGGAGTTCGATCCCAGGGCTGGGCAAGGTTGATTTAGCCTTTCATCTCTTAAGTGAATCGATATAATGCCCAAGCTCGCTTGGGGCCCAAACACCGGGGGACCTGAGACAAGCTTACCACTTGTCCAGGGCATATGCCGATGCACTCCGGCGACCAAAAGTTAAAGAAAGCAGAAAAAGGCCACTGCAGGCCGTGGCCAATTAGGGTTGTTGAGCTACTGAGTTTAATATTTTACTAAACAAGCCTATAATCTACTTATAAATGGGCAGTAAAAGTTTGTGAATTCTGTGTTTTAATTATGTTGATATCGAGAAAAATGAAGCTTTTAAATCATGTATTTGAATTCAATTGTGTAATAACAGCTTTCAAGCAAAATACTTAATACTCATCACGAAAAATGCATACAACTTAAACTGAAAAAAGCGATGAAATTTTGGTAATTTTTTCTGCACGTTATTAACGCATGTTTCTCCATTGTCCTAAAAATAGGACAGCACACATAAATGGTCTTTGTATAAAATCTTTGAAATAATTTAACTGAAATTAAAGATAACTTATTAGTTAAGAGTCTTTTAACTATATATTTGCCTTTATCGCAAGTTAGAATTAATTTAGATATTTTTTATTAATTTTTTAAAATGGAGACTTTTGCAGATTTTTTTGCTTATGTTTCCAACGTACAAGTTTATTAAAATTTCGAGCTCCAAGAAAAATATATATATGAATTTACTGAGATAATATTCTATATTTTTATACCAGTAAAAAACATTATTAAAAAGTTTTACGTAGAAGATAAATTTTCCTTGCATTATTAACTGTCCTAAAAATAGGACGACGGTAAGATCCACAACTACGAAATCCTCATCAGTTTGCAATGGAGATAATCCTTTCTTTCTCTGTTACATTCCAAACATTGCTATTATACAAATAACCCAGGCACTTTAGTCTAGCTGGTAGGTGCACATTAAGTAATAGACAGATGTGTGAAATGCGGGGGAGGGGGTTGAGTGAGTGTTTCAAACATTGACTCATGAAGTCAGTTTGTATTCTAAAACTCATCGAAGTAGACCAAATTTCTCTCGTTTTCGCACGATTGAATTTTGGAGAAGAATAAAATTCCAAAGATATAAAAGAATAAACCAACTAAGAAAATAGTGAATGAGCCATTATGTCATACAATTGTCCAGAATTTGCTGTCAATAATTACAAACCCTGAGATATATAAGATTTATATGGATAATTTCTTAACTTCCCATGAATTATTATTCGTCTTGCAAATAAAACCTTCTTTACTACAGGTACTGTTAGAGGACGCAGAATGTCTAAATAGCCATTTATACCCTCTAAAACAATGTCAAAAATGGAACGCGGCTCTTCCGGTAGCAGTTTTGATTCAAAAACCAAAGCAGCAGTTCGATGGAATGGCAGTTGTGTTGTTTCAGTTATGTCCAATTTAGAAGAAACAAAAAAGTGTATCAACCGCATAAAGAAGAGTAAAAGTTGGCAGAAAATTGGTAAGCTACCAATGTGCATTGCATCCTACAATAAATATAAAAACGGAGTTGACCTATTTGATAATCATTCAGCAACTAACGTTACTTCAATTCAAGGAAAGAAAGGGTACTGGCCTTTATTTGTTAATGCGCTCGAAACAGCATTTGTTGCTTCAAGGAAGCTCAATCAGTTATTTAATGATGATAGTCTGAGCCTGCTTGATTTTCGAAGACACATATCAGTTGCCTATTTGGGACTTTCATTCCAAGAAATCCGTCTTGCAGAAAACTGAGTGTTCAACAGGTTAATGAAGATTTTCTAAAGCTTCAGAATGAACCTGTTATTGTGAAAACCAATAAAATAGACAAGGAAGATGCCGGCTAAAAACTTGCACAGCAAAACCAACAACTATCTGTAAAAACTGTAACGTTGGACTATGCTTAAGATGCTTTCTCCAGTTTCACCTATGTAATAATAATTAGCAGTGGATTATACCATTGTCCTATTTTTAGGACAGGCTGTGTTGGTCAAACTAATAAAAATTTGGTAAATTTTTTTATTTAATATATATACGTAGACTTAGAGAAACTTAGTTTTAAGAATTTATAATAAACATTAATTTTTTCAATACTTGGTATGATATGGATTAATTGAAACCAAGTTTGTTCATCAATAACAGCAGAATAAATGCAAAGAAATCTAAAAATAGAAAAACAGAAGTTATATCACACATCATAGCATATTTAAAGCCATTTATCCTAACCAATCCTAAAAGTCATAATTATATAATAGTGGATGATAGTTTTAAAAATAAAATGCATAATACTCCGCAATTCATAAGAAAATCTGTGATAGAAAGCATTTCACTGAAAATTTGGCACCTAAATTAGGACAAGGAGTGAATGACGAATGCTCGTTTATACTCCCAAGTATGAGCTTCATAATTAATTATCCAGTGGTAATTTAAACCTAAAATTTTTATTATTTACTTTGCTATAACTACTATTTTATTCTTACGTGAAAATTTATTTACTTTATTACATCACCATGACCTCTATATACTCCCAGTTTCTTGTGTATCATTTCACAAATAGCTGATCGCTTCTTTTGGCGCCTCTTCGAAAAAACGGGAAGAGGGTGATTTTTAAACCAAAACTTAGTGATCTCTATTCAGCGTATAGCTTATTTTATTCTAAAAACCGTATAACTTACTAGTCTCTTTTACAGAACACAATGAGGAATGGAAATTAGAACATTTTACATTCCTCCATTCAATTGCTTTTTTTAACATTTCTGAAATTTTACAGTTCTTTGTGCTTCAGATAATATACTCAAAAATGAATATATTATTACCATAAAATCGAAATGAAATGTGAAGAAGGAAGAATGTATTTTAATTAATTACAGTAAAAAATATTACTGAGAAATAGTGGAAACTTACGCATACTGGAATCAACCAGCTTTCTCAGAAATATTACTTCTATACTTATTAAAATAAACTGATATTAAAAGAGTACGGTAAAATTATATCTTATCAGGAGATTAACATTTATGCAGTTACATATAGTTTTTTATTCTTTTGAGAAATTAATTACTTACTTAAAAATCTGGGAGCGTCTCTAGTTTTTCAAATGATGGAGAGAAGTCTTTCAGCTTTCGAGGAATGGTATTTCATATCATACGGTCTATGTTTTTAGACGGTCTCTTTAATATTTTACTGAAATGCAGTTAACAATTAGTGGTAAACTTCTTCTTTAATTCTATAACTTGATATAGGTACTACTACTTTATGCTATTATGAATTTCAAAGCTGTAGTTAAGCACTGGCAAACAATAAGTAAGCAGTTTAATAGTAACTATCAATCTCCCGAAATACGTTTCCTAAATTATTCGAATTTTTCTCTCTCTCATGCTAAATGGACATTTTCCCGGAATAAGCAACCAGATATGACACATTCAACAAACTTCATACACATTGTGATGTAGGATTTACTTTAAATAACCCGTTAATTTTAATTTTAAGTTACTTTCCTATAAGCCTTCATTCCCCTACTTGTCAGTGACAGAATATTTAAATTTAGTAGCGCGCGCAAGAAATGCAAATTCTACTACTGGAAGAGTAAGTTAAATATCGACGTTCCAGTAGAGGAAGAGGGAGTCCAAGAAATTGCCGTGTGTACTTATACGCAAACTTCTGTTTAGCAGTTACTGCTGGTTGACGTGGCTTAAGTGCTATTATCTTGCTGCCACTAGACTCATTTGCTCGCTGTAGGCTACAGAATTATATGAGCCCTGTAGAGAAATTCTACTATTTGTGAATATCTCTTATTTTAAGTTTGATTCTACTGTTTCAGCTACCGTCCAAGTTGAGGCGTAGTATGTTAGTGTCAAGTTGACGCATTGTAAATAAGTTAAAGAGTTTAATAAAGGGCAGTTTTAACCCTGCGTCAGTGCAATCCCTATTTCTCAAGATTCTACACAACAGAAGGAGAGTAAAACATTATAGTTAAACTGATTTTTCTCTATTATGTGTTTCAATAATGAATGAAAGATAGAATTTTTCGTTGTTATTATATTCATAAAACACATTCAGACAGATTTCAATTAAATATATTTTTTAAACACTATGCCTTCATTAAATTCCTTCGATAGTAGTTTACAGACAAATCTATTTAGGGCGCTATGCGTTAATATAAATCCATCTCAGTTGTTGCCGATAAATGAGAGTTGAATTATGTGTAATCTGTAACTGATGTCATGTGATGGTAGGAAAATAGCATGTTAGAGCTCTTAATGTAGGCAACTCATATAAAGAAATAATATGTTATTAACTACTTCAACATTAAATTTTACTCAGGCTGTTAAATTTTACATTAGCAGATGAAAAATGATAATTTTGAGGAAGTCTTTTGCTTATTAATATGCCTTATCACTAACAATTAAGAGCGGTCCGTTTCTTATGGTAAAGGGAAATGACATTATTGATTTAATAATCAAATCTCTTCGTGCATGTAATAATGACTGCTTTTTTATGAAATCATAATCTCCATTCGAACGTAAGTATTTTCAGTTTTTTTAATGTAAAATTAATATAAAGTCATGTCTTTTTAAATATACCATTTTACGCACACTTTGAAAGTTCAAGACGAAGTGAAACTCATCATTACATTTCCTAAATATGGTATTTCTGATTTTCATTCAAAGAAAGGGATGTTTTATGGATTTTTACACGATTAACTAATTTTTCTTTCACTATTCAAATACATGAGAATTGATTAATCTGATAAAATTTAATGTTTTATTACGTTGTTATGAATAATTTAAACGTTTTTATAAATAAATGCTGAATTGCTGAGCTTCTTGATATGAAAATGGTCTTAAACACAGCCACATTCAAAATATTGTGCTTGCTGTTCCACGTATTTCGCTTCAAGTTTGTGTAAAAATTCAAAACGGTTTCTGAATATTTTGTTAGATATCAGTTCCACAGCATTGTTGAAATCTGTTTTCAAAGATTCCTTTTCACATAAACATTTCCTGTTTGACAGTTTTTTAATTCAGTGTTATTAACAAGTAAGTGCTTATGGCAGAGCTTAATTTCTAAAATCAGAAATTCAGGAGCCCTCTGATTCTGGAAGACCGTCAGGAAGAAGGGCAAAAAATAAATACCAAATAATTAAAATAATTAAATAAATTTAAATATATAAAGAAAATTTAATAAATTAATAAATTAACTATAAATAGTTAAATAAAAAAAATAAAATATAGGGCCTGGTCTTATTTGAGGCTCTAGTTGGACTTATAATTTCAAACAAAAACTAAGAATTAGCTCAGCCGGCTTCCAGCTTAATTTACACCCTAAATATACAGTACAGCGTACGATTTGAATGGGGGGGGACTTCTTTTTCCAGCACTCCAGTAGAAAAAAGTTAAACGATTAAACAGTCATTTATGAAAATAGAGGAAATACTAGAAAAAATATGAGAGTATAGAACGAAATTTTAATGTAGAATTGTAGCTTCGAAAACAAAGAAAGAAGGGTACAGCGCTTTCTGATTGCGATGCCCTGCCGCTATAATTCTAGCTGTCAAACAGAATGCGATTGGGCCAAAAAAAAATTCTCTGGAATCCTATCAGGTGACAACACGAAAACATATGTAAGATTGCATAAGTGGCACTTTTTGTCCCCCGTATTTGGTTACATAGTTCAAGCCTGCAGGAGGTTCTGCAGTGAGAGGCCACTAGCACTGGCCACGGACGACCAAAATAATCACTTTCGGGAATAAAATATTTTACCCGCTTTCATAAATTTATTGCACCTACCTGGAGAATAAGCTTTCGAGATGTGGATGGCGGCTTTTCTTTGCTTGAAAGTCTTTACCCCCATCAAAGTGTTTGTTCCCCAGAGAAAGACAAACATGAATTCGGAAGTTATAATCGATTTTAGAGGTATATTTATTTTTAAAATAAATTTTTTCTGCTGAAATTGCGTTTCACTTTCATATAAGAAGTACTGGAGTTCTTTGATTTAGGGCTCCTGTGCCCTCCGACTAGAATTATAATTTACCTAAGTGCTGGATACTTATAAGTACTGGAGATAGGCTCCGCTGGGCTCCGGCGAAATTTAAGCCATGGCTTATGGTGAATTTAGTGAGGCATTCAAAAATAAATCTCTAAGTTTTGCAAGAAAATAAGGAAGTTAGAATGCTATGTCTCCATTATGATATTCTGTCAAAATTTCAAACATCCACGGTCTAACATCTAAGTCTAGCATTTTCGAAGGAGAAAATTATATCTGGATAGATTTCTCATAGTTTATTTGGAAGAGCATCTTTCATTACAAGGGAGCTTCACAGGGTAAACAAGAAACTTCTCTACAAATGTTGCTGTCGAAAAGCAGTTTGCTAAAAGCACCTACTCGCCAGCTAAAGTTTTGATCCTTCTTCACGACAACATTTAAGAGTATCAGTTCGCTTCAGCCGTCTACACACTCCTTGCCTACGTTACTTTTTAATCAAAGAAGAAGGCGATATTAAAACAGAGAAGCATCTAGGAAGTGTAAAATTATGTTCACTAAATTTGTGAGCCTGAACTTGAACATTCAAATTATTTGAATTTTCGTATGTTTACGCTTTGTTCCCATTATGTAACACTGAAGAATTTTAAGGCCCTAAATCATAATTAATAATTTTGGTACATTTATACATTGCTAAAAGCCGGTTATTTTGTACAAGGAATGAAGTTTTTATTTGCCATTGTATTTTAAGCATCCCACAGTCACCAGCAAGTAGTTATGCTGATTCGCTTGTGAGGACCTGCCCATTCTTTCAAAGTTATTTTATTATTGTATTGAATTTTATATTTTTCTATGTTTATTACTTTCTAAAGTACATCTCATTTTGCTCCAAAATAAGGACATGGGAAATGTTTAATAATGAGCAAATAATTTTAATATAATTTCATGGATATGTAAAAAAAAATGGTTTTATGTTGATTACAACAGTTTCACAAAAGATTTTCAAGAGAAAGCATGTAAAAACTGCATTAATAATATTCAAGCAAGGATTCAAAGAACAGTGAACTTTTACAATTATTTTTCAAAAAATTTAAGACAGTCTTTATAATATTTTCAGAGAAAAATTAACTTGCAACCTTAATCAAAAACGAGTTCCAGAAATATGTTGAGAATTTGTAAGAGTGTTCGTTCTTTGAACTGTATCTGTTTGGAGAGACTGTATACTGGAGGTAGCTGCATTGAATTACTTTAAATACCTAATCAAAATTATATTTTAAATTAAATATTAATTCAAATCCGGATTTGCGTTATCATCATTACAAAGTTATTACTTGTATATATTTGAAACTTGCAAAATAGAATTTCATTGTTTCAGCCAATGATGATTTGATTGTTTGATTGAATCTAGTTTCAGTGCATTATGAGTTGGACTGAATTTAAAATTAGAGCAGGATTTAGGAAAAATTAAGATTCTCTTACTTTTTCTGTATGGCGCTTTGTCGTCTTCAAATTATATGAGATACCAAATGATACTTTTCGTTTATCCTTAAGCATTATTCATAGTTTAGTACAACACCTTGCTCTTATACATGAGTTACCGAATGATACTTTTTGTTTATCTTTAAAAAATATTAATATTTTTAATATAACATTGCATTCTTACTTATGAGTGTACGTTTTTCTGTAATCATGAGCTCATACCACGTTTAGCATATGTTCAATTAGATTGAAAAATACTCCACATGCGGCACCTTTTAATACATTGCAGTTTAGGAATAATAATTAAATGCATATGATTTTTTTTATTCTTTCTGCTCTTGCAAAGACACAGTTAATTCATAAGTAATTGAAAATATTAGATTACTATCTAATACATATATCTTGAAATAAATGATTGTCGAATCTTATTAAAATACAAAAAGAAAAACACCTTAGAATAAAATATACCTTTGTGACTTTGGAAAAAATTCATAAAATGTGATTAACTTAACAATGATTTTAAGATGTCGGATATTAACCTGTATTATTATATGAGAAATATTTTATACAAACAGTTTGCATATAAATTTGTATAGATCTAGGAATCCAAAATTTTGAAAAGCTTCCCATGTGTAAAGAAAGCAAAACTTGCTGGATCTAATTAGAAAAAAAAAGTCAAAAAGCGTTAAAATTCCTTTTGAAACTCCTTTTAATTCTTCCAAACTATTTAGTTTTCTATTTTTGTAGAGGCTGATTTTATGATGTGTAATGAAGCACAAAACAAAATGACGCATTTTTAAAGCTCTTAAAAAAAGACATACTACCAGTTATAAATCGTGAACTGATTTAATTATAATAAGTAATTACGAAGAACGATTTGCGATGATGATTCTTTAAAAAGGAAGTAGAAAGAGATCAAAGTGAAAGTGAGAGAAAGAGGGAGGGTTTGGTTTAATAAACTATGGCAAAGCATGCAAGGATTATCTGCCTAAGGGAAGGGATGTTTTCGTGGAGGATACTGTCTCGTACACACGTTACACACGAGGAAAACCACGAAAATGCCCATACAGCCATCCCGTTCGCTAGCCGAGTCAGAACTACCACTGTTCAGCGATTTTATCGCTCGACCGTTGATGAGCCGAGAAAGAAAGAAAACAGTTCTGTGGAAAAGGGGGAAAAGCATACGTCCAAAGAACAGAATTTTGGGACGAAATGTTATGGTCATGGTGATCACACCCTGGGGTAAAAATATATAAATATTGAATAAGTTTTTTTTATTTATTCCTCTGTATTGATCTGAAAAAACTGCTGTTAAATGTTATTTGACTACAAAAGCAAGAATAAAAGTATGATAAATATTTAGAAATGAGAGAAATTTTTACACCATTCTACTTCGAAATAAATTCGTGATAGTAATATCGTAACTGTTTTGGATATTTTCTGATTATCCACACTCACAAGAAGAGCACACAGACTCATCAGCGATTTTAGCAAATGGAGAACACCGCTTGTTTGATTAAATTTATCGCTCACGCGCACGTACTATTTTATTCGTAAAATAATATTTCTGTTTTATTCATAAAACAGTAAGAAGTATTTTAAAAGAAACAAGAAATTTTGTGAAGAAACCCAAAATCGTTAAAGCCGATATTTATGTTCTTATAACCGGTGGATGAGGTTCAGCGAAATGACCATGAATGAAATGAAATGAAATTAAATATAAACCATACAAATGCACTTGTATTCAAACCGTCGATACGTATATGCCTACATTGGTTACAATCGTGTGTATACTCCAAAATACGTTCAAAACATGGTAATTATACCGCATGTTGAAAACAAAGGCTATGGATAATCAGAAAAATACTTGTTTTGATGCACGGTTTTTAGACTACCAAATTGCAATAAAAACGGAGGCTGCAATTTTCATCTGTAAAAAGTCGGCGTTGTGGGTGTTTTCAAAGTTTTATCTTGATCTACTCATTAACGTTAATGTCAGGGTAGAGATTCCGTAAATATGTGTTTAGTCCCTTCAAAATAAGAAGGCAGGATATCCGTTTCCACGTTTTCGGAAATTTGCACATTAACCCACTTTCGAATTAACCAGAACAAACTCTGCACAGAAATTCCACCGGAAAAAAAAATAAACGTGCTTTCTGTTCTCAACAAAGTACAACATCGGAACTCTCTTCTGTATCTCATGCTGCTTTTGATGCAAGCAGTGAAAAGGGACTAATATCATCAACAAATCAATGCAAATTTTAATATCCTAATTTATATAGCTAGATTTCCATAAAAAGCTTATTAAAATTCCGCCCGTGACATTCGTGGAACGTGCTTTTGAGCCATCGCTGATGCTTTGCACGCAAAGAGAACATCGAAGACCCAGTATCTTCGTCTTGGAAGAGGGATAAACGAAGTGTTTGGCGAAGTCACCTTTTTCTCGGCAATAATGCTACTATACGAGTATTTCTAACATTTATGACATGAAGTTTAATACGCACGCAATAAGGAGTTCGTCACACTGTTTTCTCTCATTTTAGTGCACCGTAAACCAGTATCACCAGAGACTGCAATCTCACTTCCGTTTCCGGTTTTCAGCACTAGGTGGATCACCACATTTTGATTGTCCCTAGGGGCTAAGAACTTTGATTTGTGGTTGCGTGGTATTCAAGATTTGTTTTATATTTGCAGTTTCTCCTCCTATGACATTTTCCTGTCTTCAGTCTATTGAATTTTTTATGACCTTCGCCGCCATATGTGTGTCTAATCTCGCGTTTTGTCTTACTCATGATTGAAATTGATAGAAATCGATTGATCTAAAAAAAACTTCCAAAAAAAAATAAGGTCACTGGGTACTTAGAAACTAAAAAAAGTCTTCTGAAAACAAAACAAAAAATCATTAAGAAATATGTATCTGTATAGTTAGATGATGAAACCATGAAAGTAGCCTTTGGCGTAATGTAAAAATAAAATTGCACTTGTATTTTTTTCCCTATTTTTTCTCTCAAAATTTATTTCA